>CM056054.1:85072549-85314349 GCA_029574335.1 Rana kukunoris | reverse complement strand
GAAAGCATTAAAAGATACAAAAATCCTTAGTTCCGCACTTGCTTAATGCGGCTAAAAGGCTTTATCCCTTGTAAATGGCAAGAGGTGTTGAAAGCCCCCAGGTGTGGGAATGGATTGATATGGTAGAAAGGACATACACCATGGAAGACCTAAAAAGTAGTATTGAGGACAACAAAAAGAATCAAAATCAGAAATGGGATAAATGGAAGAGATTTAAGAGGACCTGGAGTTACGCTGAAAATCTAAGAGAAGAGGCCTAAAGGAAAGGATAGACAGGGTAAAAATAAATAAATAAATGAATAAACAAAAAAAAAAAAAAGATATCTGGCAAAACTTTGGTGAGAAAGGGGAAGAGTATGCGGGGGGGGGGGGGGGAGGGGGGAGGTCAATCCGGGGAGTAAATTAGGTAAAAATGCTGTAATAGAAATTGAGGGGCAGATTCACGTAGATCGGCGCATTATCATCATCCGGCGTAGCGCACCACTTTTCCGTTAGACTTGCGCAATCTAGCCGCGTAATCCGGCGATTCACGTAGCTTTTACGCAAGAAGCTTGCGCAAACGTAAGGTTTTTTCCCGTAGGCGTAAGGAGGAGTATAATACAAATTGGGAGGGACGTGGGCGTGTTACATTGAAATGAGCCGTGACCCCATGCAAATGAAGGGCCGGCCGACTCGCGCATGCGCGCGTGAAGGAAACCATGTCAGCTCCGTTGTGCGCATGCTCACAACTCGGGAGCGGCGCAATCATTGAAATTGGAAATGGACTAGGGCAATGTTGTGAACTACGCAGCAGACAGCATAAATAGACACACACAAACGCCCTTCCATTGCAAAAGTACATCCCTTTGTGTCCCTTCCGATTGAATCAAGTGCTTTTGCTCTGTTGTTCGTTAGAGTGTGTTTTTGTAGTTGTCAGATTAGTGTTCTGTGTGATCTTGTGCTTGTTGGTATTTTGTGAAAGTGTATTTTGATAAGTGTTTGAGACTGTTTGTTTGATTGATAGATTTCTGAGCGTTTTTTTTCTTGCTTTATTTTTTCATCTGATTTTTTTTGTGTGTGTTTCTTGCTGAGTGCTAGTGTGATTTTTGGCTGTTCTTTTTCTCTTTGTGTGTGTTCTTGTCTGATTGGTTGTGCTTGTGTATTTGTGACAGATTTTTGGTGACTGCTAGTGAGTTTGTTTGGAAGTATGACTGAGAGAAAAAAGAAAGCTCAATTTTACTGTGGGGGAAAAAAGAATTCTTGCCCGGGCCATTACCGACTATGGGCGTTTTCTCCACGGCCCGCAGAGTGCCACCACCACCCCGGCCAGGAGGAGGGAGATATTGGATATAATCACGGAGCAGGTCAATTCATCGGGGGAGGGGGAGACACGGACCCGCTCTGGGATAGAAAAGAAAATAAATGACCTCCGGCGTGAGGTGAAAAAAAAACTGGCCGCAATAAATGCCCATGCCAGGGGCACAGGAGGGGGCCCACCATGCCGGGTTAGATTTTCAGAGACGGAGCGTGTGGTGGTGCCCTGACCTTTCACCGGCATGAAGTGGAGGGCCTGCCAGGCTTTGACACAAGTCCGGTCCCCGCGGTGCCAGGTAAGGTTTTTATTTCTCTCAGGTGTGTAGCATGTGTGGGGGAGGGGGTGAAAGGGAATATGTGGCAAGTGTGTGGATCCTCCAACCTGTGAATGTTTTGTGTCATCCACAGCTGTGCAGGAGGGTGCAGGGCCATCTGGACTGACCGCTCCAACCCCAGGACAGCAGCCTAATGAGGCCCCCCCAACAAGGCCAGAGTCCGCAGAGGAGGAACAAGAGGAGGGGGAGGATCATGCGGAGGACGATCATGAGGAGGAGCAGAATCATGAGGAGGAGGAGTCCATGGAAGGCACTGGCCCTTTGGTTTCTGCGGACTCTTCCCCTCTGGCTGCAAGAAGCCTGCCCTCCCTAAGGGTGAGCCCCCCCCCCTCCTCCCCCAACATGGCTCCCCTCACAAGGGCCTCCCCATCTCCCCCGCCACAACCATCAGCAAGAGCCAGGAGGTCATCCCCAAGCACCAGGGGGGCGCCCAATCTCATGCCCGCCTGTCTGAGAAGGAACCTGGCCACCCAGACCCGCCTTCTGAGACAGCTCTGCCAGACTATGGGGCGGGTGGATCAGAGCCTGTCCTCCATTAATGATAGCCTGGGTAACCTGGACTCCCACTCCCGGGCCTCCACAACCTGCCTAAATGACCTGCAAACTACAGCAGCAGGCGTTGGGCAGGATGTGAGGGCCCTTACCCAGGCTATCCAGGGCAACACGGCAACACTTGGTGCTGCCCTGGACAGAATAGCCGTGGCCTTGGAGGGCAGGCCGCCAGGTGGGCAGATCTCAGGGGCTGCTCCTCCTTCCCCGGCTTTTCCCCTCCCCCATGCGTCTCCCCTGAGGGTCCGGGGCCGTGGCCGGGGGCGCCCCAGGCGTGGCTCAGGCAGAGGGCACTAATTTTTTTTTCCCCCTTTTGTTTGTTTTGAAAGCTTTTTTATTTTTGTTCTCTGCTTTTTTTTTTTTTTTCTAAGCAATTTTTTTTTACTATGCATTTTTTGTTTCTATGCATTTTTGTTTGTTTGACTTTTTTGGCATATTTTGGGTTGTGAATGATGTTTGAATGTGGGGGTGACATTCCTGCTGGAAAAGGGGTGTCACCCTCAATTTTGGTGGAGAAGGGTTCCCCAGGACCAGGGAGAAGTGATTCCCAGGTCCGTGTGAATGGTGTATGAATGTACAGTGACATAATTGGAGCCTTGACGTGGCGTTACTGCTCACCAGTCTTGCATGGTGGACTGGTGCCAATCCAATTTGATGAGGATGTGGGGTGTGTGTGCTAGGGACCATAGTGGTGTGCATGCATGCATTCTCATTGTGCCATGATTAATGTGTGTGTTTAACGTGCAAAGATGCCCAATATGAGCTGCCTCCTGACTGCTCTTCCCTCAGAAGACGGGGTATCCTCGGTTAGGGGTTGATTTTCTGGTTGGGGGGTCAGATCATCACGTAGCTCAACCTGCAGGCCCTTCCTCACTGCGAGATTGTGTAGCATGCAACATGCAGCGATGATATGGCACACGAAGTTTGGGGAATACAACAGTGTACCCCCAGACTTATCCAGGCATCGGAAACGTGACTTCAGGAGGCCAAAGGTGCGCTCCACCACTGCACGGGTTTTGATGTGTGCTTCATTGTATCGTTCCTCTCCTGGGGTTTGGGGGTTCCGGATAGGAGTCATGAGATGGGGTCCCAGTGCATATGCAGAGTCACCTGTAAAGGAAAAGACAGGAGAATGTTAGTCATGCATGTGCCACTTCTGTTGTGCATCACGGGAGGGGATAGTCATGCCTGACTCCCATGTCACTCACCAACCAGCCAGGTGTTCCCATACACGTTCTGTTCGAATTCTGTTCGGATGTGGCTTTGATTGTAGATGTAGCTGTCATGGCTGGACCCTGGGTGTTTGGCACGGACGTGCCATATGAGGCCTTGGGCATCAACTATCACCTGTACGTTGATGGAGTGCCAATTCTTCCGATTGCGGTACATGTGCTCGGTCTCATGGGGGGGCTGGAGTGCCACATGTGTGCAATCTATGGCCCCGATGGTGCGTGGGAATCTGGCAATTCGGTAGAAATCTGCCATTGCCTTGATTCGAAGCTCCTCAGTGGTGGGTTTGATGATTTGGTTGGCCAAGCGTGTGAGGATTGCTGGGACAACCTGGTGCACACATCTGCTCATGGAGGATTGTGACATCCCAGCCACCACTCCACTTGTACGCTGAAAAGAGCCACTGGCAAGGACATGGAGTGTTGCCAGGACCTTCACCAGTGGCTGCACTGCATGTGAGCGGTGTGTTGGGCTGGTGATGTCCTCCTGCAAGGTTGTGGTTAATTCCAGGATGGCATGAGGGGGGAATCTGAAGATGCGAAAGACCTCTGAATCATTCATGCCAAACAGGTGTATGCGGGTGCGGTATACCCTCTCCCGTGCCATCCTCCGTGCCATCCTCTGTGCCCTCCTCCTTCTTTGGTCATCTATATTCACTAGTGCAGCTATGAGCGACGATGCCCCTAGCATGTTGGCAGTCAAATTGTAGTGCAACACGTGTGTGTGGTCTGCTCCTCAATAACGGTGTTGCTTTATCTGACAATTAGACTTTTTTTCAAAAGTTAGATCAGCTTTTATGGGCTCTAACTTTAGACAGGACATTTTGCAGTTGCGCACATCGCGTAGCCTGCGCAGCAACTGCGTTTTTTTGTGGATCCCCGTAACTCCCTCATTAGCATATTTGACTAGCAAATCAATGGTGTGTCTAGCGCAGTTTTGCGCGAAGGGAAGCGAATGTCTAACTCAATTACGCCGGACCAAAAAACGTAGATTTCTGGCGTAGATTGTTTTGTGAATCGCGTCCAACTATACGCACGCGCACATTTAGACTTACGCACGCGCAACAGCAGTTGCGCAGGCGTAATCGCTCTGTGAATCTGGGCCTGAGTTTATAATCTTTGTTTAGACACATACTTATAATAAAAAAAAAAAAAAAAAAAACAGCTTTTTTCACCGATGATGCGAAACCTAAATAGATTGACAGACACAAAGGGATAAAAGGAGCGTCCTACGTAAAATTTACGAAAACTCTATGTGGTTGAGTCTGAAGTGAACGGAAATAAATAAATAAATAAACAGCCAAATGGCTACTCACACTAAAAAAGGGGTTACAGGCATGTCAAGGAGTGGTCCCTGGTCACTTTCCGGGTCCTTAGGTCCGCACAGCAAATGAAAACCGCAGATGGAAGGATGCGATGCTGGAGGTAGCCATAGGAAACAACTAGACTGCTGACGAGTGCTGCACACTGCACAGTCAGCAGTCTCGTCGTTTCCTATGGCTACCTCCAGCATCGCATCCTTCCATCTGCGGCTTTCATTCGCTGTGCGGACCTAAGGACCCGGACCACGCCTTGACATGCCATACTTGACATACACTTAGATCGGTGCATCCTTGTCTTTTTTTTGTTTTGAATATGAGCCACCAGTAATTGTAAGAAATACAATTCTAAAGACTTGTGCAGCTCCTGATTCCCAGCAAGCTTGAAAAAGTAACCCCAACGCAGGATTTTCTGCCGAAGAACCTCTGTGCAATCTGAAGATATTGAAGCCGAATGACCCAAATAAACGGTAATAGGGTAAATTGTTCTGCGTAAATGATTGCCACTTTTCTAAAAGTCTGCTTAGTAGGTAAGCTCTATGGAATCATTTATTTCCGACAGTGAGACCACTTTGCAAAAAAAGTACGAAAAAAATGTGTGTGATGTGCGTTTTATTGGACCACTCCAACAGAAACTGGTGCCCACTTCCAAAAAATAATGAGCGAGAGATGTCGAGGTAGATATGAATGACTCCTAAACTCTTAGTTTAAAGGCTTGAACTGCTTCTAGGAGGATAATGCGTTTTTCATACTTGCATCAATTTGTGGATGATTCATGTTGAATTGGCTGAAATTCGCTCCATGGGTGGACCTATCAGCAACACCAGAATCACCAGAGGTTGACAGGTAAATGATCTGCGGAACAGTGCCTGCATACAATCAAATATGGGCACCATTTGGATATTTAGAGAGCCAGCAGCACTGACAGTCTGAAGACAATAAGATTCACTGTTTGTGTGGATGGAGACATTTGTTAGATTTTAAATCAGTCCATAGGCTGAACAAAATAAATCTATACGGTGTATAGCTTGCTTAACCACTTGCACCTGCCCATAGTCAAAATGATGGTGTGGGGCGGGGACGTCTCTCGTTCTGGGTGGACGTCATCCCAGAATGGCTGCTCTTGCACAGGGGCGGGCAGCACCGCTGCCGTGCCATGCCGTTAGAACATGGTGTGGCCCTTATTTCTGTAGCGAGTTGATGACTTGTCTCTTTAACCATGTGATCGGCTGTGTCCAATCACAGCCGGTCACATGTGAACACCAAACTGCCGGTAATCGGCTCTCATCTCACACTGACAGAGTGTGTGGCAAGGAGACCCGATCAGTGGCATCTCCTCGCAGGCGACAGCAAGACAGGTAATATGAACTATGAATGATAACACAAAAACAATTCTTTCACTCATGGTTAGTGTTTAGCTGAAAACATTTATTTTCAATCAACAGTGTGTACTCTTTAAAATCATAATGGCAACAGAAACTACCCAAATGACCCTGATCAAAAGTTTACACACTTAAAGAGGTCTCTGAAATCACCAAAGAGATTTTGAAAGATCATAGAGGCACTGCATAGACCAGCATGAATAAATACTTATATTTACAAAAATCATCTGCCCTACCAAAACTTTAGATAAAAATAAAAGTGCAGACGTATTAATATATTTACAGTGCGGAAAATAAGTATTTGAACACCCTGCTATTCTGCAAGTTCTTCCACTTGGAAATCATGGAGGGGTCTGAAATTGATGATCCAGAGGAGTCATGGGAGAAAGTCATGTGGTCAGATGAGACCAAAATAGAACTTTTTGGTCACAATTCCACTAACCGTGTTTGGAGGAAGAAGAATGATGAGTACCATCCCAAGAACACCATCCCTACTGTGAAGCATGGGGGTGGTAGCATCATGCTTTGGGGGTGTTTTTTCTGCACATGGGACAGGGCGACTGCACTGTATTAAGGAGAGGATGACCGGGGCCATGTATTGCAAGATTTTGGGCAACAACCTCCTTCCCTCAGTTAGAGCTTTGAAGATGGGTCGAGGCTGGGTCTTCCAACATGACAATGACCCAAAGCACACAGCCAGGATAACCAAGGAGTGGCTCTGTAAGAAGCATATCAAGGTTCTGGCATGGCCTAGCCAGTCTCCAGACCTAAACCCAATAGAGAATCTTTGGAGGGAGCTCAAACTCCGTGTTTCTCAGCGACAGCCCAGAAACCTGACTGATCTAGAGAAGATCTGTGTGGAGGAGTGGGCCAAAATCCCTCCTCCAGTGTGTGCAAACCTGGTGAAAAACTACAAGAGACGTTTGACCTCTGTAATTGCAAACAAAGGCTACTGTACCAAATATTAACATTGATTTTCTCAGGTGTTCAAATACTTCTTTGCAGCTGTATCATACAAATAAATCGTTAAAAAAATCATACATTGTGATTTCTGGAATTTTTTTTTTGATTATGTCTCTCACAGTGGACATGCACCTACGATGACAATTTCAGACCCCTCCATGATTTCCAAGTGGGAGAACTTGCAAAATAGCAGGGTGTTCAAATACTTATTTTCCGCACTGTATATCACCTTATTGCTGCTGAACACTTATGTATTCCCAGCACTGAGTTTTAACTACTTCATGCCTGGCCAAATGATGGTTGGGCGGTGGCTTTCCCATCCTGACTGAATGACATATGACATCCTGTCAAGAAACTCAGATCACGGGGCCACACAGGCATGCGATCTGTCACTGGTGGTGTCCACAGGGGACACAACTGATGATTGAGCAGAGTACAGATGTGTTACTATGTTAACATTATATTGCTCCGGTCATCGTGTTAAAGTTTTTAAACATAATAAATAGTTAAAAATTATTACTTTTTTTTTCCAGGCGGTCACAAGTCAGTGTCCCTGATCACCGCCACAACAGTTATATGATGTTGTACTGCACTGGGGACAGTTTGTAAAAAAAAAAAGGAAAAATAAAAAATGTGTATTTTTATCTTAATTTTCCAAAAAATTGCTTCAAAAAACCTGCCATGCCTCTTACGAAATACCTGGGAACACTTCCTGTATCAAGGTCACACAACCATATTGCGCAGTAGCTCACTCCCACTCCAACAGGAATCCAGAAGCACAACGTGGCTATAGCCTGGTAGGAAACAGCACACAGCTACAGCGCAGGAGAGTCATTCAGCATAGCCTAATGACGTGGATACACATCCATAGACCTCTGGCTGCAATACCGGAACCAACCACCAGGGTTTTAAGACCAACAGCAATCAATAGATGGCCCTACATCTACACACCATCTCTACAGTGCTGAGATGTGGAAAAACACCCCCTACAGCAGGGATGTCCAAACTGTTTTTTAAAGAGGGCCAGATTTGATGAAGTGAACATGCGTGAGGGCCGACCATTTTGCCTGACATTCTTTGAACCAAAAAAATTTGGTCCAAGTGTTTTCGTTCGAGCACCAACACAAATTATCTTGCCTTTGTATTATATATACAGCTATAGAAATATAGAGTTGCTGTTATAAATCATGCTGTAACATGTAAATTTGAAATTTTGCTCAATTTTTTGCTCAGACTCCGTCATAGGTCTGAACTGTCGGCTGCACACCCACCAGTATGGTGGTATGCATTGGAGGACACAGGAAGCAGTGCTGGCCGTGCGCAGACCGCAGGAGTATGTGGAGCTGTATGGTCCTTGCACTAGGATGGGGTGGGGAAAAATTATTGCCCAAATACCGTTGGAAATTTAAAAAAAAATAATGACCGCCACTTTATTCCCTAGGGTGTCTGCTAATATTATATATATATATATATATATATATATATATATATATATATATATATATATATATATATATATATATATATATATGTTTGGGGTACCTGAGTAATTTTCAAGGAAGAAAATATAATGCAACAATAAATGTGAAATATTCCTTTAAATTTCGTACCTGGAGGGGTGTAAAATCAGCATGTGAAAAAGCGCATGTTTCCCGTGGTTAAAACTGTCCCTGCACAAAATGACATTCTGAAAAAAGGCATTTCAAATTCACTTGCGGCAATTCTGAGAGAATTCATTCATAAAAAAAAAAAAACCCTGCTGTAAAACAACAAAAAAGACTTCTGTGACCCGGCCCCCTCTGACGCACATGTACCACACTGGGACGTTCTTAGGAGATTACCTGTGGCGTCAGAGGGGGGCGGGTCGCAGGAGCATCACACGGCGGGGAATTCAGTTTCCAGCGCAGCGTCCGGGGAAGAAGAAGATGCGGACGAGAAGGCTGACGGAAAGAGAAGATGGAAGAATACGCCGGTCAAGATGCGGGACGAGAAGGCTGGCGGAAGGAGAGGAAGATGGAAGAATACGCCGGTCAAGATGCGGACGAGAAGACCCAAGAAAGAAGCAGAGGAAGAAGATGGAGGAAGAAACCCGAATGAAAGAAGATAAGAAGAAGGAAGATGGAAGAATACGCCGGTCAAGATGCGGACGAGAAGACCCAAGAAAGAAGCAGAGGAAAAAGAAGATGGAGGAAGAAACCCGAATGAAAGAAGAAAAGAAGAAGGAAGATGGAGGAAGAAGAAGAAGCGCGGAAAGAAGATATTAACCACTTAAAGACCCCCGCACGCACATATACGGCCACAACATGGCTCGTACAGGCACAAGGGCGTAAATTTACGTCCCCGCCTGAGTGCGGTTCGGGGGTCCCATCGGGACCCCCTCCGCGGCGTGCGGGGGTCTCCCTACCTCTGGGAGCGATCCGGGATCTGCGGGCGGATGTCCGTGTTTTCCGCCCCCCCTGCGATCGCTCCCAGCCAATGGGAGCGCGCTCCCAGCCTGTCACTTCCTCCTCCTGTGTTTACACAGGAAGGAGGAAATGATGTATTCTCTCATCGCAGCGCTGTTTCCCAGCGCTGCTGATGAGAGAAGACATGCCAAGTAAGTGTGCACCAACACAACACTGACACACACTCACATAGGCATATTAACCCCTTGTGATCGCCCCCCCCACCCCCCTGTCACAGTGTTACTGAATGCAGTGATTTAATCACTGCATTTAGTGTCAGTGTGACAGGCACTGTAAAAAACAGTTAGTGTTAGGTTCAGGATAGCCCCCCCACCCCCCCTAATAAAGTTTTAACCCCCTGATCACCGCCCTAGTTAACCCTTTCACTCCCTATTGCCAGCGTCACTAAGCGATCATTTTTCTGATCGCTGTATTAGTGTCGCTGTTCCCGCTAGGTAGCTATTTTTTTTTATTGCGATTTTTTTTTTTTACTAAAGACATGTGGCTAAATAAATTTTGGCCTAAATGTTTGACTAAAATTTAGTTTATTTGATTTTTTTTTAACAAAAAGTAAAAAATAGTGTTTTTTTTTCAAAAATGTCGCTCTATTTTTGTATATAGCGCAAAAAATAAAAATCGCAGAGGTGATCAAATACCACCAAAAGAAAGCTCTATTTGTGGGAAGAAAAGGACGCAAATTTTGTTTGGGAGCCACGTCGCACGACCGCGCAATTGTCTGTTAAAGCGACGCAGTGCCGAATCGCAAAAACACCTTGGGTCATTTACCAGCGTATTGGTCCGAGTCTTAAGTGGTTAATAAAGGACTTGTCAAAAACCGGCTCTTGTCATTTTTTACACTTTTGACATTTTATTTGGTGAAACGGTAGAGGTACCATTACGATTTCACACGGGGGGTTGGATCTGGGGGTCCCCTTTGTTAAAGGGGTCTTCCAGATTCTGATAAGCCCCCCGCCCGCAGACCCCCACAACCACCGGGCAAGGGTTGTGGGGATGAGGCCCTTGTCCCCATCAACATGGGGACATCCTCCCCATGTTGAGGGCATGTGGCCTGGTACGGTTCAGGAGAGGAGGGGCACACTCTGTCCCCCCTCTTTTCTGCGGCCGGCCAGGTTAACGTGCTCGGATAAGGGTCTGGTGTGGATTTTTGGGGGAACCCCACAACATTTTTTTTTTTACAAATCCATACCAGACTTAAAGGGCCTGGTAATTGAATTTGGGGGGACCACCACGCTTTTTTTTTTTTATGAATGAGTTCTCTCAGAATTGCCGGGAGCCGACAATTCATTATAGCCGCGAGTCAGTTTTAAATGGCTTTTTTTCCTTCAGATTATCCTTTTATGCAGGGACAGTTCTATGTACAGGAAACATGCGCTTTTTCACATGCTGACTTTACATCCCCCCAGGTACGAAATTTAAAGAAATATTTCACTTTTATTGTTGCACTTTAAGCATTATTAAATTCACTGCTCCCGAAAAAACGGCCGTTTTAAAAAATAAAAAAAGCATTGATACATGTCCCCTGGGGCAGGACTCGGGTCCCCAAGCACTTTTTAGGACAAAACTTGCATATTAACCTTTAAAATTAACACTTTTGATTTCTTCCATAGACTTCTACAGGGAGTTTGGCGGCGGCTTTACATATTACTTTCAATATAAGGAAAGAAAAATGGACAGCCGCACTCCAATGGATGAAAAGACTTAAAAATAGTGCCTGTTTATTCCAGTCAAAAAACTAAAACAGCAAACAGTGGGGTAACAAAAGCTGACGCGTTTCACATCGACAATATTTACATATTACTTGCATTGCGCCCGCTGCTACGCCATTCATGCGCCTAATTAAGGATTCATCCAGCGCATTTAACCACTTCAGCCCCGGAGGATTTGGCTGCCAAATGACCAGGCCACTTTTTGCGATTTGGCACTGCGTCGCTTTAACTGACAATTGCGTGGTTGCGCGACATGGCTCCCAAACAAAATCGTCATTTTCTTCCCACAAATAGAGCTTTATTTTGGTGGTATTTGATGACCTCTGCAATTTTAATTTTTTTGAACTATAAACAAAAAAAGGGAACATTTTGAAAAAAAAGCAATATTTTTTACTTTTTGCTATAAATATCACCCAAAAATATATTAAAAAAATATTATTTTCCCCGGTTTAGGCCGATATGTATTCTGCACTGATTAATACTGATCGACACTAATAGGGCTGCCCTGATAATCAGGGCACTGATGATCAATGCCCGATTATCAGTGTAAATGTCCCCTGTCACAGGAAAGCCGGTTATCAGCTTTCTTTTCCTCAGACAGTGACAGCACAGAGGAAGGAAAATGAAAATAACTGCATTTGGTTTACGTGTGATCAGCAGGGATTGAATACCGCTGATCACATGGTAAATCGTCAACTGCATTGTCTCTTTACTCTGATTGGTAATGTACTGTGTCCGAGAAGTAAATTCAATAATGTAATCAACTCAAAATCACAGAAATATGCTCAGTTGCAGAATTGTCGCTGTCATTACTTTTTCTTTTATGACAAATTTACCCACAAATCGCTATCGCTCTAAAGTCCTTCAGGTCGAGGCTTGGGTGATGGCGTGAGTGTGCGACGTGTGTAGGTGGGCGGGCTCTTACTCTTAGTCTGCGATGCGGTCAGCTGGAAATGCTGAGTGCCGAATTTGAACAGCATGTCCCCTCTCCTGGAGCGGACGGCTAAGTTTGAGCTTGTGGTCCTCATACGGTAGATGGACTGGTTGGTTCTCCCTCGTTCTTCCACCTTTCAAGTAGAAGACGCAATCCTGAAATCAGATCCCCGGCATCCCGGCTGCAGGTCTGTGATTCGGCAGAGAAGCTGAGTAAAGTAAAAAGGTAGCTGAAGAGTGGCTTTAGTTTCAGTTTTCGGCACCGCCTGCTATACTATGTCCCCGGGTTAGCTCGCATGGACTAATTGGTGGAGGAGGAGGAGGAGGGGGGTAAACCTCGCTCTCCATGCCGTGAGCTCACAGGCTGTGGAGGTGTAAGGTGAGCTGCTGGACGGTTCCATATGCTTAATTGTAGACGGCCGTATCCTCCTCTTAAGGCTTTTCTGCTCTGGATTCCCGAGCCCACGTATAGCTCTGTGTGTCTGTCTGTCTATCAGGCTACCAGTTGTGGGCCAACACTCGGCAGCTGCTCCTTGCCCCCCTTGTAAGCTGAAGACGTCAATAGTAGGTGATATTTTCTGCCTTTAATATTATAGTCTAGGAAGAAACAAGGATAGTCGATTTTTTTTTTTTTTTTTTACTTTTCAAGCCCTATATTCCCGATTTTTTTTTATTTTTTACTTTTCAAGCCCTATATTCCCATTCAAAGTAACTAATAAACAGCGTTGTAAATATCTGTAGCAGAGTTGTGGAGAAAGTGTTGCTGTATGGCAGAGATGGCTCCCAGTAAAATTTGCACTAAACCACAAACTATCACCCCCTGTTCTTCCCCTACAGTAATAGGGGGGAAAACAGCAGGGAAAGCGATAAAAAAATCACCACAAAACAGGAACCTCAACAGACAAACAAAATGTGGCAAAGAAATTAGAGGTTGAGGTAATGCCATCTGGTAAGGATATTTTGGAGGATATCCAAGTAAGCAATGAATCCCTTACCAAAAAAATTAAGCTTTGGCCGTGGATGTTGGTGCAATAAAGCATGAATTTGATAAAATCCAGCGAAAATTTGCAGAACTGGAGTCTCGCATTTCAAGGGTAAAAGAGGATTTAAAAATGGAAAAAAGAGAGTGGCATATGTTGAAAAAACAAATCAGTATATTACAGGACAGAGCAATAGACACAGAAAGCCGGCTAAGAAAAAATAACATCAGGATTATAGGGCTACCAGAGCGGGTGGAAGGAGCTAATGCAGTGGAGTTTGCAGAAAAGTTGAAAACAACAACCTTAGGTCTGATAGAGGCATCAGCAACTTTTGCAATAGAGAGGGCGCATAGCATCTCCCCCCGCTCTCCTAAACCCGGAGCACCACCTCGTCTATTTTTTATGCGGATCCTAAACTGTAGAGATCGAGATCGTATCTTATCGGAACTTAGGATGAGGGGGGACATACAATATGAAAATGCCAGACTATTTTTTACGGATTACCCCCCACAGCGGCGGCAGAGTGGTTAGAGACTAGATAAAGTATTGCTCCCTGGATGAACTTCTCCCCCCTTTTTTCTTTTTCGGACGTATTTTTTTCCTTTTTTTTTGTTGTATGGATGCATCATTTTTTCTTAATTTTTTTTTTTGGATCTTTGGGATGGGGTGGGTAAAAGATTGTATAAGGGGTATGTTAAAATTAAGTACGGAGATATTGCACAATGTCTATGCACTTTGGGGGGGGAGAGAGGGGTAGGGGTGATGGAAAGAGTAAGGTGCATCCTCTATTTTGCCTAAATTTTTTTTTTTCCTTTTTCTTCCCTCTGCCCCTCCTTTGTGGGGTAATGTAAGAAGTATTGGACAAAATGATTTTTTTTGTTTTTTTTTTTTGTTTTTTTTTAAGGTCATAAGTGCATAAGGTATAGAGTATACACAGTATACACAGGAATGTAGAAGTTATTATTGTTTTCTTCTCGTAGATTGTATATGAGATGGTAAATGTATGGATATATTTTGGCTATAATTTTTTTTTTGGTGTCACCACAAGGATTGAGTGAGAGCTTGAGCCAGATAGCTTGAGACAGATAGTTAGGGAATGATGAGAGTAAGGGGAAGGAATATTATTGTGTACTATCAAGTAGTTAGAATTATATAAAAGGGTTAATGTACTACTAAGCACTGAATTACTATATACATTTTATGAATTATATCACTGGTTTACACCTTAATTAAAAGAAGAAGGTAGAAAGAAAGAGAATATTCTCTCTCCTCTCCTTAAGGATTTCATAAAGAGCATTGGATGAGATATACTGATATTGACCATTAAATTATTGCACTATAGGAAAGGGGAGAGGTGGGTTTCGGTCCTTTTTTTGGGGGGGGGGGGGAGAGGTGAGATCAGAAGGCAAAGGCGAAAGTAAGGTGTCTAAGAGAAAGAGAGAGGGAGGAGTATCCCCTCTTTCTCTTTAGGTAAGAGCCCGTCACACAATGGGGTATGAAGGGTACTGAGCATAGGATAGACGCTATGGTCGGGGAAAAAAGGGATTGGGAGAAGTCCCTCTCCATTCTCATCCAGGGATGGATGGAGTAGTACAATAGAGAGGAGAGGGGAGTGGAGGGGGACAGGGTGGAAAGGGGGGGGGGGGGGTGGGAGGAGGAAGTATGTATGTGATGGTAAATGGTGCAAATTGAATGTCCTGTGCCCCATGGAGACAGCTTCAAAATGGAGGTGCCTATCCCTATTCCTCTTGTACTTTAGGTATAATGGCAGGTAAAAAGAAAGGTAATAGTTATAATGTTCTCTCTTGGAATGTACGAGGATTGGGTGGGGGGCGTGGTTTGCGCATGGCTGAGTGAGGTTGTGAAGGTGTGAGCTCCCGATACCTCCATGCCCTCCGTGCGTGTTACAAAGTTATAGCCTGAGAAAGGTAACCTGTTGTCGGTACAACTTGGTGAGGATCTCTGGTGGAACCCCCCGGACTGGAGCCGTTAGACACTGTGAGGGCTGGAAGCCTACCCTACGCTCTACCCGCTGCTTCCGCTGCCTGCTGTTTGTTGCAGCTTGTGTCCCCACCTCCCGCTCTCCGCTGGCTACGAGGTACGCATGTTAGCGGCGTATACGGGACTTGCTGGATCCCGGCGGAACTGAAAACGAAGGGAGCTAGATGTGGGGAAGGAAAAACTGAGGAGACCGGAGACGGAAGTAGAACGAGAGTCCAGGTGGGGAGGCTAAATCAGCGAGGAGCCATGGTTCCACGGTTGGGCAGGCTGTGATGGCGGTCAGTGTGTAGCGTGCAGGGGGCTGTAGTGAGCCGTGTAGTGAGCCGTGTGGCGGACCGGTTCCAGCATAGCCCTAATCCAATTAGATAGCTCTCAAGCACTAAGCGCCCCTAACTTCCCTGGGGAGACGCTGAGAGGAACGTGCAGCATAAAGTCTGAGAATTGAGAAAACGCATGTGGAAAGTGGAGGGGAGGCATGTGTGCAGCTAGAGCCAGAGACACACGGACATCCCGGAGGACTGCACTGTTAACACAGCCACCCAGCCTAGTGGGTCATTTGGAGATCCAGAGCTATTTTTCAAAAATGGAGAAAGGGGGTGAGCAGGGTCAAAGCCTAGAGAGTCTGCAAATGCAAACGCAGACTACTATCCCAAGGCTAGAGGTGCGGGCAGACGTAGAAACATTACAGATAGCTCCTCAAAGCCCCCGGGTGATCAATACAGGGGGTAGTGATCCCCCACCCAGACTAAGTGAAGGGGGGAAGAGTGAGCTGGAGACCCTAAAATCCCTGATCCAGGCACTACCAACAAGAGAGGACATCACTTCATTAATTATGAAAATAGAGGAAGCCCACTCCAGAGATATGGCAGAAATTAAAGGGGAGGTTCAGGGCCTGGAAAAACGCACGACAATGAATGAAAGTACCGCCAAAGACCTCACACTGCGGGTGATGACACTGGAACAGGAAAGAATTAAACAAACAGAGGTGATTAACTCCCTACAGTTACAACTAGAAGAAATCCAAGACAGGAACAGACGGAATAATCTACGTATAAGAGGTATCCCTGAAGCAGCAGTCCCAGAAGACCTCCAAGAGACGGTAAAAAATATCTTTCTGATACTATTAAAGGATGTTTCCCCTTTAAACCTTGAGATGGACAGAGTGCATAGGGCCCTAGGCCCCAAGCCCAAAGATAGCTCTCGGCCTCGAGATGTGATTTGTAGACTGCATTATTTTAGACAAAAAGAGGCAATATTAAGGAAATCCTGGGACATGGGGACCATAGAATTTAATGGAGCCCAGTTGAAGATACTACCAGACCTATCAAGTGCTACTCTGCAAAGGAGAGCTATGCTACGCCCCATATTAGATCAAATAAGGGAGCTAGGGGGAACATACAAATGGAGATATCCAATATCTGTATTAATCAGGAAACAAGATACAGGTACATTTTGGCTGCGCTCCAAAAATGACTTGCCGGAACTCTTCTCCTTCTTGGGGATCAACCCTCTGGAGGTGGTGGACTGGAGACAGCCAATCTTAAGGAATAGTTGAAACTGGAGGTCCTGTTGACTGCCCCTTTCTCCCCCCCCCTCTCTCTTTTTTTTTTTGGGTTTGGACCCTTGAGAGAGATTGGCCCCCTTCTTTTTTTTGCCCCTTGGTGCCTTCTTAATATGGGCCTCCCCTTTTTTTCTTCGGACTGTTTTTTTTTTTGTTTGCTCTCCCTCCTCTGGACTTCTTTTTTCTATGTAAACTCCAGAGGGGAGTAGCTGGTGTTAAGAGTGTAAGGGGTGCTAAGAAGGGGGAAAGGGGTGAGGGGTGGGGGGTGGGGGGTGGGGGGGAACAGAGATTAGAGGGGAGGAATAGGTTAGGGAAGTGGGGGTGAGGGGTGAGGGGAGGGGGTAAAAAGGGGGGGTAATATAACTACACTATACACTATAAAACACAATAATACACTACAATACACTATAATACACTATAAATAGAGATAATACTCAATACACACCTACACACCTACACAAGGTTAAGGAGGGTGGGAATCAATAGTAAAGCCCAATGGACATATTATTGAGGGAGGTATACCACTATATATATCAGTCACAATTCACAGTTCACAGTAATAAAGTAGGTTGATTTTACACATATTCAATACCAATAGTAATACACATTAAGGAACAGGCACGTAAGGGGAGGGGTGGGAGGGGAGGGGGAGGGAGAGGGTGGGTGGAGAGTGGGTGGAGGGGGAGGGAACACTCAGATCCCAAGCAGATCTATCGATAACCTGGATATAAGGAGTAATATAATGTATAATTTATTTGGAACGTACTATTAAGGTTTTGTTAAAGTAAAAAAGTTGTATTATGAATAGGTATGAATAGGTACGTGAATTAGACTTGAGGGAAACCATTTAGATAGTACATTTATTGAGACACGCTATGCATGATGTTTTAGAATGCAGTATAAAATTAGTTCTGTGGTTTGCCTTTTTTTTTTTTTTTCTTTTCCCGAACTACTGTAAGAATACTATATTACAGATTACTATGTATCATGCACTGTGAGAAGACTCTAGAAACAATTACCACCCATACTCTATAGAGGGATTTAACTCCAGTTCTGGGAAGGGGGGGAGAGATATCTATATGACGAAGACGCTTGGGGTTGGGAGGGGAATACCCTGGCGTTATTAACATTTAGGTGCCTAGGGAGAATTAGTAACCCCTCAATGGGGCAATAGTATGGGGGTGGGCGGGTGGGGGGGGGGGAGGGAGGGGGGTGGAAGCTAGACAGGAATACTGGAGATCCAGGGATTAATTGAGATGGGCAATACATTATGATTTAAATAAAGTGGAGGTGAAAGGAGGGCTGGAGGGTGCGGGGGCACCACGATATAGGAGTGCGCAAACCAGTACCCCCCGATAGGGAATTACTCAGGGGGATACTTAGGGGATAGAGTATAGAGTAAGTAAGTAGGAGCTAAATTGGCTCTGGGGTAGAGGGGGGGGTCTCTGTACCATACCTCTCGATACCCACGGTCAATAAGTAAGGGGATTGGGTGGGGGGTTTTTTTTTTTTTTTTTTTTTTTTTTCTCTCTCTCTCGCTTCCCTCTCCGTACCTGGGCGCGGGTTCCCACCTTCCTCACCTATTTATCTAGCCTTGTGTCCCGGGTTCAAGGTAGGGAGGAGAGGGGAGGGGACTCTGAGCTGCAAGGATGGGGGATATAAGGATTACCACTTTTAACGTCAAGGGATTAAATACCCCAGAAAAAAGGAGAATGCTCCTTTGTGAATTAAAAAAAATGCGCTCAGATGTGGCCTTTGTCCAAGAAACCCATCTTAGAGCTAGTCGGTTACCCTATCTACAAAATAGATTTTTTCCATGGGCCTACCACTCATTTAGTCCAACATCTAAATCTAAGGGAGTGGCTATATTAATATCCAACCAGATTTCTTGGTCATTAACGGAAAAACAGATAGACGAAAATGGAAGATATATTTTTCTAAAAGGCACTATAGGAGAAGAGAAAGTAACACTAGCCACTATATATACACCTAATACGAATCAAGATACTTTCCTGATTAAAGTACTGTCTAAATTAGATAAATTTATAGAAGGGAAGTTGATACTAGGAGGAGACATTAATATGACATTAGACCCCAAACTAGATACATCTCTAGGATCTTCTTCCTTATCAGGTAAATCTAGGGGGCGAGTCCTGCGAAAGTTAAAAGAAATGCATCTGGTCGACGCTTGGAGGATACTACATGGGGAGGAGAGAGATTATACCTTTTACTCCAATCCGCATAAAAGATATTCACGGCTGGATTACTTTTTGATCCCCCACTATTTATTGACGGGAGTGGAGGAAGTCAAAATTGGAAATATAACCTGGTCAGACCATGCCCCAGTGACAATTGACATAATAACATCAGGTAAGGCTCTCTCCACGGGATATCGTTGGCGTCTGAATGAAAGCCTACTACAGACCCCAGAAGTCAAAGAAGCAGTAGAAAAGGAACTAGGAGAATACTTCCGGACCAACGATACCCCGGGGAGCGACCCAAGTGTGGTGTGGGAGGCCCACAAGGCGGTGATGAGGGGTATATTGATAAAGCATGGGACAAGAATAAAAAAAATCCGAGAGAATCAGGTTAGGAAATTAACGACAGATATCCAAACCCTGGAAATTCAACATAAAGGTATACAATCAACCAAAGTAGGAGAAGAATTAGGATTTAAAAGGAGGGAGTTAGCTGAACTACTGAGGTATAAAGCTAAAGCGATTATCCAAGTAGGTAGAAGGATAACATATGAATTAGGTGACAAGTGCGGCAAAGTACTAGCAGGGAAATTAAAAGATATTAGGAACACGGTGTATATACCACATATCAAGGGTAAGAACGGCCAGATAATGTCACTCCCTAAAGATATAGCGCAGAGATTTAGAGAATACTATTCCTCTCTATACAATCTAGAACAAATAGATATCCCTAGAGGAAGGATTGAGGACTATTTGTCCTCAACACAACTTAAAAGAATACCCTCAATCGAAAGGGAGATTCTTGATAGACCTATCTCAACGGAGGAACTCCAAGGAATTATGAAAATGGTTAAAAAAGGGAAAGCCCCGGGCCCAGATGGGTTTTCTATTCAGTACTACCAGAATTTTTTCCCCATCCTCGGACCATACATGATTGGGATGTTCAATGAGATCGGCCGATCTACCGCGTTCCGCCCGGAAGCCCTTATGGCACATATCGCGGTGATTCCCAAAGAGGGGAAGGACCCGGCGGAGTGCGGTAGTTATCGCCCGATCTCATTGTTGAATACAGATCTAAAACTTTTTACAAAACTAATAGCAGCTCGATTACAACCGTTCCTGACACAGCTAATACACCTAGATCAGGTGGGTTTTATCCCGACCCGGGAAGCCAGGGATAATACCATTAAAGTACTGAACCTGGTACACTGGGCAAGGGAAACTAAAACACCTTCGATCTTCCTCAGTACAGATGCCGAAAAGGCTTTCGACCGAGTTAACTGGAAGTTTATGGCAGGAGTACTGAGACAGATTGGTTTAGGAGAACACATGTACAGATGGATTATGGGGGTGTATACTACACCTCAAGCATCAGTCAAGGTAAATGGGATCCTCTCAGAGCCTATTAAAATATTAAATGGAACAAGACAGGGGTGCCCATTGTCCCCGCTACTATATGTTTTGACACTGGAACCTCTGCTAAATAGGATAAGGCAAAACCCGGGGATCCGGGGATTGGAAGTAGGAGACAGAGAATATAAAATTTCTGCATTTGCAGATGACATGCTGTTTACCATATCTCATCCCCGGGAATCGTTACAGAATTTGATGAGAGAAATAGAGGAATATGGGAAATTAGCAAACTTAAAAATTAACTATGAGAAATCAGAAGCTATGGGTGTGGAACTACCGGGGGGCCTACAACAAATCTTAAAACCTCATTTTAAATTTAAGTGGGTTAAGATAGCTATGAAATATCTGGGGATCTATATCACACCAAAACTAGGTAAGATCTTTGAAGTAAATTTCCCTCCATTGATGAACATAATTAAAGATACTGTGAAGAGATGGCAGAAGGGATTTCATTCTTGGTTTGGGAGATGTAATGCCATTAAGATGAGTATACTCCCTAGAATATTATACCTCCTTCAAACAATACCAATCAAGATCCCCCCTGCTTTTTTACTTCAAGTAAATAGGCTTTTTTTTGAGTTCATTTGGGCCAAGAAAAAACCTAGGATTAGTAGGAGCAGGATGTGCCTACCTAAGAGTAATGGGGGTTTAGCAATACCAGATGTAACCAAATACTATCAAGCGATCCATATGGGTAGGATTATAGAATGGGGTAGGAGGATAGGAACAAAATTATGGGTAGACCTGGAACAAGAAATTAGCCAAATCCCACTGCAAAGAGCAATATGGTGCTATCAAATATTGCCGAAACAATTAAAAAACCATCCAATTATAGGGGCGACGTTAGCAATAGGCCATAAGATATGTCAGTTAGGAAAACACACCTCAAGCTTCTCCCCCTTGTATCCAGTACTAGGAAATCCCTGCTTCCCACCAGGCATGGAGAAAGGAGCATACAGGAGTCTCAGAGAGAAGGGCCTTACACAGATATCACATTTCTTAGAACAAGACAGATGGCCAACGGTACCCTCATTGATACTCCAGGAAGGAAAATATGGGATAAAAAATTGGCAAGCGGTACAATTGTCCCATTTTCTGAACTCTTTGGGATCAACAAACAGATATAAAAGGGAATTAACTCAATTTGAAAAATATTGTGAAAACCAGGAACCCCCGGATAGACTATTATCTAGATTGTATAGATTAGGAATAACACCTTTAGAAGGCCAGGAGATACCATCTATAAGAGAATGGGCCAGAGATATGGAGAGGAATTTCTCACAGATCCAGCAACAAAAAATAACTAATTTAACCATGAAATCATCAATAAGTACTAGGCTCCAAGAATTAAATTATAAAATATTAAATAGATGGTACTATACACCAGAGAAATTGAGTAGGGCGTTCCCGGGAACCCTAGATATCTGTTGGAGATGCAAGGAAGATAGGGGAACCATATATCATTTATTTTGGACCTGCCCAAAGATCAGGAAATACTGGCAGGAAGTATTAAGGATAACCCAAAAATTTACAACATACCAACTGCAGGATGACCCAGCTTTTTGTTTGCTGCACCTAACGCAGATTCCAATAAAAATATATAAGAAATCGATCATATGCCATATGGTCAACGAAGCTAAAGCTGGGATAACTCAAAATTGGAAAAAAGATAACCCCCCTAGGATAACCGACTGGCTCCATAGGGTGAGTAAGATTTGTGCAATAGAGGACATGGTCTTATCAGCCCAAGATAGAAAGGAACAATATAATTTGACCTGGGGAACATGGAATGTATTTATGCACTCAGAAGAAGGGAGGAGTTTGATGGGAGGGGAGTGATGGAACGGGAATGGGGGAGGCTCCAAGGAACTGGATGGGGGGCTCTGGCCTGGGGGGGGGAGGGGAGAGAGAGAAGAGAGAAATTGGTAGGGGGGAGTTGTGGGTTTTTTTTTTTTTTTTTTTTTTTTTTTTTTTTTTTTTTTTGTATTATTAGGGGGGAGGAGGGAGGGGAAGGAAGGGTAGGGGGGAAAAAAAGGAAAAAAGAGAGAAAAGAGACAATCTAAAATGGATAATATGGGAAGGTTGGAGGGAACAGGGGAGTATAACACCCCATCATAGATGGAGAACCTAAACCGGGAGCAGGAACTATAGGAGATAATACAGGGAACTACTACTAGGCTAACCCTGGATGTAAATAATTATCTGTATTTCACACCTACCCTGTTACCCTCAAATACACCCCTGAGTCTTAAACGATTACAAAGGACTATGAGATAAGAAATTAAGGTTTTGGTGTATTTGGTCGATTCCAATGTAATTGTTAAGTAACCTATGTTGTAAAACCAAAATTTTCTAAATAAAGAAGGATTAAATTTAAAAAAAAAAGGAATGTACGAGGATTGAACTCAAAGTTCAAACGTGCTTTAATGTTCCAATATATAAGAAAATATACTCCACAACTGATCATTTTGCTAGAGACACATTTAATGGGGAAAAAATTGATGACGTTAAAAAAGGCATAAGACTATAAAGGTGAGGCACAGAGGGTCCAATCGAGACACCACATCCCTGAACAATAGAAATGGATAAAGGGAAAGGGGTAACTAACCCCGGGAACTTTAAAGGTGTCTAAATAGATTGAAAATAAATCAAAAAATATATAATAGATAAATACAAAAATATAATTTATTGAACATTAATATTCATAAAATCTCAAAAACAAGTGATCCAAATGGACCTAACAAGGCTGAAATTGAAGCCAGATATGATCTATACAAACGATGCCCAACATGTTTCACTCGGTACGAGCTTCATTAGGAGAATGTATAGAAAGTACTGAAAATTGAAAGAGAGAGAAAAAGTGATGTTGACATGATGTTAACATATACTAATTAAATAGTAAACATTTTCATTAATGAAAGATACATTGTTATATCAATAAATACAATGGGAATATAATTCCCATTGTATTTATTGATATAACAATGTATCTGATTTGATCGATTTATTTTCAATCTATTTAGACACCTTTAAAGTCCCCAGGGTTAGTTACCACTTAATTTCCCTTTATCCATTAAAAAAGGCATGGATACGGGAAACATATCACTCAACATACTCATCATATTCTAGGGGGGTATCAGTCCTGGTAAATAAATCCTTTCCTGGCGTAATAGAAAAGGCATACATAGATACAAACGGAAAATAGGTTATCTCGATATATATGGTAGGACAACAAAGGTACATTTTAGTGCCGGTATATATCCCTCCTTTTTTCAGTAGGAATTTTAAACGAGATAATGGAAAAAATTATACAACACCATCTGGCGAAGTTGCTGTGTATTGGAGATTTTAACTCAATCCTATCACAAGAATTGGATAGACCAAAACCTCCTAAACAGTATTCGCCGGATCTGTATAACTGGGCTCAGGTGATGGGGGTAACAGAGATTTGGAGATGGAAGAACCCCGGAAAAAGAGTGTACTCATGCTTCTGTACGTCTTACAAAACAGCTTTGAGGATTGACCTGGCATTTGCAGACACTATGATGTTGTCAGACATTGAAGAAGCAGCATATTTACTGAGTGGCCTTTCAGACCACTCTCCTCTATATGTCTGACAATACGTGTCCCTATGCCGAGAAATGCATCCATATGGAGATTGACTGCACAATGGGTGGTATGCCCAGAAATAGAAGAAAAAATTACAGCGATAATAATGGAATACTGGGAAAACAATGTAGGATCAACATTGGTGGATGTTGTGTGGAATGCGTTTAAAGCGTATCTGCGGGGACAGTATATATCAAATATTTTGGTGGTAAAAAACAAAACAGAAGGCCAAAATACAGGAGCTACAGAGTTAGTTGGAAATTCAGTAGCAAGAGTATGGTCAGGATTCTAGTGATAGGAATTTCTACTTAATGATGGCTGCACAAAGGTACCTACACATCTCCATATGGAAAAAATTACAAGGCTGGAACTACACAAAAATAGACAAAATATCTTTGAGCAAGGAGATAAAAGTGGTACATTTCTGGCGAGGTTAGCACAACAGGAATATCAAATCACGAATATATCAGAAATTCAGACAGTAAATGGAACTAAAGTAAAAGAACCAGAGGAGATATTAGAGGCCTTTAGAGAATACTACAGTTTACTGTACACCACCTCTCTCCCCTCCAACTTCTGCCCAGAAGCCATGACGGGCATTTTAGACCAGATAGCTCTTGGGTGGTTGTCGGATGAGGAGAGGAGGGCATTGGTATGCCCCATTACCACTGAGGAGGTTATGGAGGTTATATGTATCCAAAAAATATGGAGCCATAATAGCCCCGAAATTGGCAGAAGTATTTACAAATGGATTAGCGAAAGGGACACTTCCAGACTATGAGAGAAGCACATATAATATTAATCCACAAAGAAATTTAAGATCCTAAATTATGCTCCTCATATAGGCCAATTTCGCTATTAAACATAGATCTGAAAATATTAACCAAGATATTAACCTTAAGAATACAACCCCTGCTCATAGACTCAGATCAGACAGGATTTATGCCGCAGAGAACAACAGATGTTAACCTACGTAGGCTATATACTAATAAACATACTAATCATCTACAGGAAGGATCCAGGACAGTGGCCTCTCTAGATATAGAGAAGGCCTTCGATACAATTGAATGGCCTTTCTTATGGGAGATACTTGGGAGGATGGGTTTTCCATTGGTGTTCATTAAGTGGATACAAACAATATATGAGAGACCTATGTCAGCTGTAAAATGGGGAGGAAAACTCATCATTTTTTAGGTTGTATAGAGGTACGAGGCAGGGCTGCCTCCTCTCTCTGACACTCTTTGCAATAGCAATAAAACCGGTAGCAGAAGCCCTCAGCCCTCTCCAAATATACAAGGACTTTGAGTAGGGGGGCTGGAGGAGAGGGTAGCCCTGAATGCAGACATGCTACTGTTTTTAAGAGATGCAGGGCCATCCCTGGAAGGAGCATTGGAACTATTAAATAATTTTTCGTCCTTTACTGGGCTTAAAGTGAATTGGGGAAAGTCTATGCTATTTTCCATTGATCAGGGAGCACAGGATACCGCAGCCCCAACAGTGCCATTGAAATAAGTGAGCCAATTTAAATATCTTGGAATAGTAATATCTAGGCAAGTCAAAGATTTTCGGACACTAAATTTGGATCCTGTGGTGCAGGAACTTGGGAGGAAGCTGAAGATATGGGTATCGTTACCATTGTCCCTATTAGGACGTATAAATCTGATAAAGATGAAGGTTCTTCCTGGGTTCCTGGATCTATTCAGGAACTCTCCACAATGGTTACCCACGAGATTTTTTGTACAGCTGCATGGAATGCTCTCATTTATATGGGCAACTTAAACCGTAAGAATCAAACTAAATACACTTATGAGACCGGCAGCACAAGGGGGGTTGGACTTTCCACAAATATTATATAGCCACGCAGCTGGTGACGGTTGCGATATGGTTGAACCCGGATGGGTTCGATCCCGCAACCATGTTAGAAGCAGCAGTGGTTATTGTATAGAGGGCTAAAATCTAGGCGAGAGTTGACTCCTCTAATGAAAACAACAGTTAAAATATGGAAAGCTGCTATGGTAAAAGAGGGATGGTCAGAAAGTAACCTATCCCCAAACACCCCATTATGGAGAAACCCTGAACTGCCGCACCTGGATTCCATACAGGATCCAGGGGCATGGACTAAGTATGGGGTAAAAAAGGTATCGCAAATAATACAGGGAGGAAGATTCTCCACATTTGAGGAGATAAGGGAGGTATGGAATATCCCACAGAGTTACATCTTTACATACAGGCAACTTACCCATGCATTAGTGGCCTAGTTTTCAGGGGGAACTCCGCAAATAATGGAAGTAGGTCTCGAAAAAATGGTAAAAAGTGGAAAAGGGACAATCTCAAGCCTATATAAGCACTTAGTAAAAAAAATACACCATTTAATACAAATAAATTAAGTGAACAGTGGAGAAGAGATGTCCCAGATTTGGAGGGGGAAAACTGGGAAGAAGTGTGGGGGTTCCCACTACAGACGCTGGTATCACTTTGAGATAAACTAATACAATACAAGATAATACATAGGAGTCACTATACACCATATAAATTAAATAAGATCTCTCAGTCTAACCCCCCCAAATTGTTGGAGATGTGCAGACAGCCCATGAGATTTTATACATATATTTTGGCGATGTCCAAAAATAGTGGTATTCTGGGAGGGATGTTCTAAGAATAATTGCTATAGCAACATCAATAGTTCTGGAACAAGAGGCAAAGATTTTTGGGATTGGTAAGGAAGAAGATTGTCCCGATGGGAAGGAGAATACAGGTGACACTACTAATATATTATGCTAGGAAGACGATAGTCCTAAATTGGAAAAAGGAAGAGGCCCCCTCGGTGGCTCAATGGAAAAATCTAGTCAACAACTGTTTACCACTATACAGGGAGACATACAGTAACAGAGGACAAAGGGAGAAATTTAAGAGCGTTTGGGCAAGCTGGATAGAAAATCCTATGACAGCTTCAGGATAAATAGGACACAGGGGAGGGGTAAATGCACCAAGAAAGGAAGGGAAGGAATGTAAGAGGAATGTGTAGATGGATGAATAGTTGGAAGGAATGTTAGAATGGTAGGGATATATATATATATATATATATATATATATATATATATATATATATATATATATATATATATAACAGTAGGAGCTACTGTCACATTAAAGTGAACACAGAGTCTGCATATTGGCTGAATGCAGAGCTGCAGAGATTAAATTAGCTGCAGAGATTAAATTAAAAAAACAGAGAAAACTGCTTTGGCAGTTTACTTGTATTTTTTCTATATTCACATGAGTCTCTGTGGCTTGGAGATCCTTCAGAGATATGGGTGGGACGGAATCTCCAACCTGTGTCCAGGTTTTAAAGACAGCCTGCAAGCTGCCTTCCCAGGTGCAGACAGCTCATATAATGAAGGGCTGGGGAGAGCAAGCCAGGTGGAGCAGTGGCTGTGACTGTCGCTGTGTCTCTGTGTTAGACGCTGTATGTGTTGAAGGACTTCGGGGCCTTGTGCATCCAGGACTGTGGGTCTGGAGGAGCTGACGGTTTGGGGTACCAATACCTGTAGCAGCAGTGCTGTTAAAGACTAGCCAGGTGGGCTGTTATTTTCATTTGTCTCTGCATCATGTTTAACCACTTTGCAACCGCCCTATACCGAAAGCACGGCTATAGGGCGGTTGCTTGATTCTAAGTGGCCGTTAATTAACGGCCTTTTAGAATCGCGCTCCCGCGTGCTCCCTGAGGCGCGCACACGGGAACATCCGTGACATCTCGGATCACGGTAAATCGCCGCTGATAGCAGCGGTTTACCACGTGATCGCGCCGTCCAATGACGGCGCGATCACTTGTCAACAAAGCGGCGTCATGTGCTGACGCCGGTTCCTCCCTCCTCTCTCTGTACCGATCGGTACAGTGTGAGAGGAGAGGGGAGGGAACGGATGGCAGCGCCAGTGCTGCGGGCTAGATCTGTGACAAATGTAGTCACAGATCCATTCATCCATCCCTCCCTGCTCAGCCATCCCTGCTGCACATACTCTGCAATACCTCAGCTGGGCCATACTCTGGGCCATACTCTGGGCCATACTCTGGGCCATACTCTGGGCCATACTCTGGGCCATACTCTGGGCCATACTCTGGGCCATACTCTGGGCCATACTCTGGGCCATACTCTGGGCCATACTCTGGGCCATACTCTGGGCCATACTCTGGGCCATACTCTGGGCCATACTCTGGGCCATACTCTGGGCCATACTCCGCAATACTCTGGGCATACAGCGCCCCTGTCCCCGTGAGCTCGCATGCAGAAGCGAACGCATACGCAAGTCCCGCCCACATATAAAAACGGTGTTCAAACCACACATGTGAGGTATCTTTATAGCATGTTTTGTGGTTTTATGTAATTTTCTAGCAAATAAATGATGATTTTTACATGTAGGAGAGAAATGTCAGAATTGGCCTGGGTGCTCCCTGCATGTTGGGCCTCTGTATGTGGCCTCATGTGTAAAAGTCTCACACATGGGGTATCGCCATACTCGGGAGGAATAGCAGAATGTGTTTTGGGGTGTAATTTGTGGTATGCATATGCTGTGTGTGAGAAATAACCTAATAATATGAAAATTTGATGGGAAAAAAAATCTTGATTTTGCAAAGAATTGTGGGAAAAAATTACAACTTTAAAAAACTCACCAGGCCTCTTTCTAAATACCTTGGAATGTCTTCTTTCCAAAAAGGGGTAATTTGGGGGGTATTTGTACTTTTCTGGCATGTTGGGGTCTCAAGAAATGAGAGAGGCTGTCAGTACATTAGGTGTGATGAAATTCATCAATTTTCAGTAATTGGTACCATAGTTTGTAGACCCCATAACTTTCACCCAGACTAAATAATATCCAACATTTTTTATTTATTTTTACCAAAGATATGTAGCAGTATACATTTTAGGCCAAATTTATGAAGAAAAATTACTTTTTTGCAAAATTTTATAATAGAAATGAAGAAAAATTATTATTTTTTGCAAAATTTTCGTTCTTTTTTCATTTATAGCAAAAAAAAAAAAACGCAGAGGTGATCAAATACCACCAAAAGAAAGCTCTATTTGTGGGAAAAAAAAGGACAAAAATTTCATTTGGTTACAGTGTTGTATGACTGAGTTATTGTCAAACTGTGACAGCACCGAAAGCTGAAAATTGGTCTGGTTATTAAGGGTGTTTAAGTGCCCAGTGGTCAAGTGGTTAAACCCCTGCGTGGGATTCCTATGAATGGACTTTGTTTTGTTTATCCCCATTTAATAAACGTGGGCTACCAGGCCCTTAACACCAATTGCCTGTTTGCTGTGGACTCACTACACCAAAACGCATCTGTCAGAAGAGTTAAACCCCCAATGTTTACAGTATGTTACTGTTTTTCTTCTTTTTTGTGTATGGAAATGAAAACAAATTAATAAAGAGATTTGAAAAAAAAAAAAAAAAACGCTATCGCTCAATTCTGCAAGTGATTATAATTTATTATCGCTGTTTTCTAGCTGCTCTAAAACCATTTTTGACATAAAGGGACACTTTTGGTTGCTATGGACAATCTACAGTTTGCAGGCAGAAAAAACAGTTTTTATTATACAAAAGAACATGTAGGACACTGGGCAGACCACTAGGGACAAGGGGGGTGAGAATTTTTTTACATACAGTACTATAATCCATAAGATTACAGTATACTGTATGTAATGTGTTTGTTTACTTTTTCGAATTTGCTGCCGATCTCCGCCCCCGTGCCTCGTAACGTTGCAGGGAACGGAGATCGGCGGCACACGTGGAGACTGTGAATGGAGCGAGGACCCGCTCGCTCACACAGCGGGGATGCATCGCTGGATCCAGGGACAAGGGAAGTAAACCATGCCTATGGATCCTGCGAGGCGAGCCCGAGTTTGACTCGGGGTAACCGATCACAGCACAGAAATTTAACCCCGAGTCAGACTCGGGAATACTGCCAGGGGGGTTAATAGTGTCCATGTCCGAAGATGGATTAGAAGTTAAAATCAAAATATCGTTAGCGAAGAGTGTATTAATGCTGTGTAGGGCCCCTGAGTAAATTCTGTATCTGGAGAGGGGTTCTAGGGCCAGGTTAAAGCAATTCTAAAGGCTAAAGGGTTTTTAACTTCATGCATTCTATGCATGAAAGTAAAAAACCTTTTCTGTGCAACAGCCCTCCCTAATATTTACTTAAACCCCATCAGGATCGAGCAATGTGCACAAGAGCCTCAATGCTCTGGGAAATCTTACTCCTCATTGGCTGAGGTAGTCAATCACAGCCAGTGAGCCAATGAGGAGAGGGGGCAGGATGGAGCCATGGCTCTGTGTGTGAATGGACACAGAGAAGCGGCTCGGGAGTGAGCAGGATTGGGTGGGGGCACTCAGAAGGAGCACCAGTGGGGGACCCAAGAAGAGGATTGGAGCTGCTCTGTGCAAAACCACCTCACAGTGTTTGGCAAATATATATAATATGTTTGTTATTTTTAAAACAAAAATAAACAATTATTAAATATCACTTTAAATAAAAAGGGGAGAAAATGGTCAACCCTGTCTAGTTCCCTTGTATAACCGGACATTGTTAGACAAAAAAATCTGAAACACTAACATGTCTGGGGAGGAGGTGTACATACAGTAGTTTAAAATGTAGGAAGAAACCAGTGAAAGCCGACACGGTCAAAACCAGGGTTAGTTATAATGGCATAGTCCTTATTGGGGTGAGATTTGGCCCAGTGTTCATTTTGTTGACGAAAATATTTTTGGTCTACTAAACTAATACTATTTTAGTCTACTAAAACAATTCAAATGACTAAAATGGCATTTTAGTCAAAAGACTGAAATTTTACATAAAAATTAACACAGCATTACCACATACTCTAAGAATATGCCCCCCCAATATTTAATGTTGGTAATATATTCAGGTAATATGTGCAATGGCATTACAGTCAATAGAGTTAACATGTTGTTGTTGTTGTTGTTTTTTCCCAAGTTGTACTTTTTTTTGACAGGCCTTAGATGTGGAACAGATAAAATAAGTGTGTTTTTCCTACAATGATGACTAAGAATGTAAATTTTGCTGAGCCCTTGGGTGGCAATCAACACCCTTAGTATAAAGAGTGCCACATCCTAAATTAATTGAATGTTTTAGGTAGGAGAAAAATTTACTTTATAGGCACTAGTTAGAAAAATACAATATCTTTAATATTATAGACATAGAAAGATTACAATTCATCAGTACCAAAGTGTGTCTGATGAAGACATATTAAGAATTGCAGAGGTATGTATGTTGACAGAGGTGTCTAAGTAGAGTACTATAGTATTAAACATTTAGGATAGATAATTAAACATGTTAAAAACTAAGTCAAACCACTGTATAACAAAGCTTTGATGTTGGCATCCACTTGATTAGTATTGTAAAGATCTTGACACTTGATAACATTCCTCAATGGGTTGCTCTACATGTTTCGTGGAAAACCATTTCTTCAGGATCTTTGAGAATTCTATTGCGTAGACAGGTAAGCAAATAAAAAAATCAATCATGAGTAAAACATGGTAACATGAAGACACATTATCCAGCTGCCTACACGCAGCGGGTTGGACCATATGTTTATAAACTCACCATACCAGTGGTGAGGTCTGAGGGAAAAAAGGCTGACTGTGGCTGCCCAGTGCTGGCCAGGATGTTATTCGCAAAGTATCTAACCTCAAGGGGGTAAGACTAGATGGAGTTTCGGAGTGAACCTTGGTCTGTGTCGCTGCCCGCCATTCTCAGCTGGAAAGGCCCATGCCCCGGAGGGGGGGATACAAAAAATGTGGCTATACAAAAATAAATATATATATAATAGTAACTTATAAAGAGTTATTCTATCACATATCTTGTGGCCACTGGTAAGGCTTTTGGCCCAAGAGCATATTAAATGATAATAACAAGGGGAACTTAACATAATATATAGGGTCCTGTGTGCATAATATAAAAAGGTAAAGAGATATTTGATAATGGGGTATAACATCAAAATTATCCAGGATAGCATTGATCTTACATTAAAATGCACCAGATCGAGCAAAATAAATTTCTCTTAAATATAGCACTACAGTTAAAATATGGGGGCATATATATGAGATGCAACCCCTAGGATATTGTAAATTAATAATATCAATTTTGTATAAAAGCCCAATAATTAAAAGTACTTGCCTTATTTTTGTATTTAAGCAGATTTACACAGAAACAGTGCAGCCGCATAGGTTACTCACACAGATACAGGCAAGCACTGCTAAACCCTATGGAGGGACCACTCTCCCTCCCACAATATGCCAGCTTATATTACTCGGCAATGCCGAGTAATCACCTTTAGTACAAATCTAAGCTGTGCACACTGTTTGTGTAAATCTGCTTAAATACAAAAATAAGGCAAGAACTTTTAATTATTGGGCTTCTATACAAAATTGATATTATTAATTTACAATATCCTAGGGTTGCATATCATATATGCCCCCATATTTTAACTGTAGTGCCATATTTAAGAGAAATTTTATTTGCTCGATCTGGTGCATTTTAATGTGAGATCAATGCTATCCTGGACAATTTTGATGTTATACCCCATTATCAAATATCTCTTTACCTTATTATATTATGCACACAGGACCCTATATATTATGTTAAGTTCCCCTTGTTATCATTTAATATGCTCTTGGGCCAAAAGCCTTACCGGTGGCCACAAGATATGTGAGAATAACTCTTTATAAGTTACTATTTATATATATATATATATATATTTGAATAGCCAAATTTTTGGTATCCCACCTCCGGGGCATGGGCCTTTCTAGCTGAGAATGGCGGGCAGCGACACAGACCAAGGTTCACTCCGAAACTCCATCTAGTCTTACCCCCTTGAGGTTAGATACTTTGCGAATAACATCCTGGCCAGCACTGGGCAGCCACAGTCAGCCTTTTTTCCCTCAGACCTCACCACTGATATGGTGAGTTTATAAACATATGGTCCAACCCGCTGCGTGTAGGCAGCTGGATAATGTGTCTTCATGTTACCATGTTTTACTCATGATTGATTTTCTTTGCTTACCTGTCTACACAATAGAATTCTCAAAGCTCCTGAAGAAGTGGTTTTCCACGAAACATGTAGAGCAACCCATTGAGGAATGTTATCAAGTGTCAAGATCTTTACAATACTAATCAAATGGATACCAACATCAAAGCTTTGTTATACAGTGGTTTGACTTAGTTTTTAACATGTTTAATTATGTATCCTAGATGTATAATACTCTACTTAGACACCTCTGTCAACATACATACCTCTGCAATTCTTAAAGCGGATCTCCACCCTAAAGTGAAGATCCGCTGATCGGAACCCTCCCCCCCTCCGGCGTCACATTTGACACCTTTCAGGGGGAGGGGGGTGCAGATACCTGTCTATCTGCACCCACTTCCGGCCCGCAGTCTCGGGCAAAAGACGGGCTTTTCCCGTTGTGTGCTGGGAACTCTCGGCTCCCAGCACACAGCGGGAGCCAATCGCCGGGCGCAGCGCGACTCGCGCATGCGCCGTAGGGAACCGGGCAGTGAAGCCGCAGCGCTTCACTTCCTGGTTCCCTCACCGTGGATGGAGGGGGGAGCAGCAGGGTGACGAGCGATCGCTCGTCCTCTGCTACGGACGCCGCTGGACTCCAGGACAGGTAAGTGTCCTAATATTAAAAGTCAGCAGCTGCAGTATTTGTTGCTGCTGGCTTTTAATATCTTTTTGAGGTGAACCATCCGCTTTAATATGTCTTCATCAGACACACTTTGGTACTGATGAATTGTAATCTATGTCTATAATATTAAAGATATTTTATTTTTCTAACTAGTGCCTATAAAGTCCATGTTTCTCCTACCTAAAACATTCAATTAAGAATGTAAATAACTAACCTAATTAAATAACAAGTTAAATGCTCATATTTTTACATCAAAGCTCCTAAAATAATTTCTCTGACATATGTGTAAACCTGTTGAAGTTTTATGGAATTAAAACTAAAAAGTGCAAACTACTTCTCTGTGCAGTAACCCATAGCAACCAGTTAAAAATGTACTCCACTCAGACCTCTACAAGTTCACATCTAATTTCCTGCTGTGTGCTACTGTCCTAAAAAGAGATCTCCAAGAAATCTCTGGAAGGGACAATGGGAGGAATGTGTAATATGTTTATTACACTTATCCCCATGCTGTTGAAATACGGCTCTGTAAAAACTGTTCCAGGAGCTTAGCGGTTCTGTTTGCTTCCTGTTGATGCACTTGTTGATTTCCATCTCTAGTATATGAATGGAATTAGCCACTACAAATGTCAGTCTCCTAAACTTGCATCGCTACATCCAATTCCAATCAGAAAATTGCAGGTACAGCTAATGCTAGCACTGCGCTACCAGCACAGTTTTACCCTGTATCTGGGAAAGGAAGGTATGTACAGAGGTAAGTGACCAAGTTAAAGATACCATCTGTTGCCCTTTCCATTGCTCATTCTCTTTTGGGAATAAGTACTTTGCTTCTTGCACTTCGTATTGAGTAAGGCTGATGGTGACCAGCAGGATTCAGCTTCTAAGCTGGTGTAAGACTGGCCATTAAACCAGCAAGCAGGTCTGCTTTAGTAAACTTTTAGGCCTGATTCACACCCATGTAGGTTGCAGTTTTCATATTGCAGGTGCCTTTTTGCGTTTTTCAATACACGCTTTTGATCCATTGAAGTCTATGGAACCAAAAACCAGAAAAAGTCCCTGGCCATTTCCATAAAATGCACAGATGTGAACCACATCCATAGGAAGCCATGCTAAAATGGACCGCAGTGCGCCTCCGCAAAACTTAAAACGCACAAAAAAACGCATATGTGTGAACCAGGCCTTATAGTCCGATTTTGGTGGTTCCTACATAAAGGGTCTACATGTTCAAATATACTTGCAATTAGTTATTTGCAGTTGATATCAATTTTTCCACTTTTTCTTCAATAAAATAACAAATTTGTATAGATATAAAAAAAAAATCAATTTTACTTATTAAAATGTTTGTGACCTGGCACAATGCTTAAACTGTACCCGTCATCCAAGTACAAAGAATGCAGACAGTTATCAAGGCTGCCGATTTAAAGATTGCAGCTTCACAACTCATTAGGAACAAGTGATATCAGACCTGGTTTGCATACATCTGGTTATAGGTAGAAAATCCATGCATAAATGACCTGTATGTATTTCAAGGATATTGTTTAAACTTAAAGGATCACTAAAGGAAAAACATTTTTTTTCTGAAATTACTGTTTACAAAATGATTAAAAATAGATAAAAATCAATCATATAATTATGCCTCTAGTTTCACTTTCGTTTTTAAACTGGTTTTGTGTTTATGTGAAGTAGAGAGAGGGACAATACAAAAACAAACAAATCCAGGGCAGTGTTTTGTTTTTAAATTAAATCCTAGGGCAGTGTTTTGTTTTTAAAATGAATCTGATGGTTCTGAGGAGTTTTAGACACACAGCTTGGACCACAGTGAAAAGCTGTCATGAGATTTTTCATAAGGAGCCAGACAAGCAGGAAGTGTGGAGATCAGAGCAGGATTACAGTAACTTCAAAGCAAAAACAATAAGAACATGAAAACAGCACTACATTAAGGTAAAGGAAGCTATTCAGCTAAAACATTTTTTTCCTTTAGTGATCCTTTAAAGAAGGTACAGTGCCTAACTCTCAAAAATGTCCCAGTGGCACTTTTAATATTCGTATATAATCGTTTACATTAATGTACATAAAAATCGATTTTCACAGCACCTTTTTATATGTTTAATGTGTGGTCATGTGACCGCAAACAATCTGTTTCTTTCCCTGCACAGATGACAGGGTTTCTTTATTGGAATAGCAGATAGACAATGTCGTCAATTGGACACCGGCACAGACTTGCTTAAATGGGGAATTGTCAGGATTAACAGGTAATTGATCAATATTAGCAAATGACTTATAACTTAAAAAAAAGAGAACAATGTGATTTTTAGGGACAATCCATGTATTGTTAATTATATTTCACTGCAGTTTAAAAATAAATTATGTGGTTCTAAGCGCCACTTATTTTCAGATCATGCTCTTTCTGAGGTGGGTCACTGAAATTAACAGCATAACATGTGAAAAGCTCAAAAACTAGCTTAATACAAGGTTATTATTATATTTTTTTAATACAAATATGTTACAGGGCAGAGATTGGAAACACATGCCATACGTCTGCAATGTCACCAGTTTCTTAAGAGTTGGATAGTCCAGCCGACAACATGGAACCTACACTACTCTTTTACAGAATTAATCTGTTTAAAGGATTCTACTGCGCACCTCACATTATAAATAGTATATTTACCTGTCTGTCATGCAAGTCCAATGGATTCAAATATTTAAAGGCACTAATCTAGAACAGCTATGTAGATCAGGTGTTTTTCAGTCTGTGATTCAAAGACCTTTAAGTCAGGCATCACTAATTGGTGGATTGCGACCCAGATCTGGACCGAATAATTGTCCCATTCGGACCGCCTCAGTCATGCCACTTAAGAGCAGTTTCTCCCACCCAGCCATCATCACTGTTATCCTCACAGCAGAGCAGACAGCAGGAGGCAGGACAGTTCTGGACAAAGGGTGGGAGCTTTCCAAGTAGCAAACGCTTGGTTGCTAGGATGCAGGGGAGTCTTGGCAACCAATCACCAGTCTGTTAACATGAAAAGCCTCCACCCAGATCAGCTTTGCTTCCTGCTCTCCGCCTGTGTATCTGTGTCAAGTAGGACAGTAAAGGGGCTTAGAAAATTGCTGTGAAATGGGGAGGGGCAATGTCAAGGGGAGCTGAGACTAGTGTGAAGGATGGGGGTGGATGTGAAGGGAAGCCAAGAACACTACAGTGAAAGGAAGAGGTGATGTTTAGGAGGGGCCAAGGACAGTAATGTGAAGGGGGAGGAGTGAAAACTACTGTGGGGGGGTGATGTGAAGGGGTGGCTGAGAACACTACTGTACCGAGATGTGAAGAGGGATAGAGGACACTGCAGTAAAGGGGGTGTGTGACGTAAAAGAGGCGTGTGACGTGAAAAGGGCATAGGACACTACCATGTGGGGGGGCATGTATGTGAAGAGGAACACTGCTGTGAAGTAAAGTGGTTGAGTGTGATGTGAAGGTAGGAAGAGAACACTAATGTGGGGGAGGGAGGGGATGTGAAGGGGAAGCTGAGAACACTATTTTATTAAGATGGGAAGGGGGGCAGAGGACACTGCAGTGAAGGGGGTGTGTGATGTGAAAAGGGTCATAGGACACTACCGTTGCAGAAGGGGGGTTATGTGAAGAGGGTTTGAGAACACTGCCCTGAAGGAAAGTGGCAAAGTGTAATATGAAAAGGGGTATAGGACAATACCATTGGGGGAAGGGGGGGGTAGATGTGAAGAGGGGTTGAACACTGCTGTTAAAGAAAAGTGGTGGAGTGTGATGTGAAGGTAGGAAAAGAAGAACACTACTGTAAAGGGGGGTTAGGACACTGTGGTGAAGTGGGGTTGTAATGTGAAAGGGGTTTTACTACACTATTGTGAATGGGGACTGTAATGTAAAGAGGGGAGCTTGATGTGAAGGGGGGGCTGGTGTGCAGGGGGAACCAAGGACACTAACATAAGAATAGGACTGTGAAATAAGAGGAAAGGGGGCTGTGACATGAAGGATCCAAGGCATTGCACAAACATGTGATTCAGACCTCCGCTGGATAAAAATTTCACTGACCTCTGAATTTTCTCTGAATTCAGTACCCAGTTCTCGGTAATTAACAACTTCAGCAATGAGAACTTACATATTTTTCTCAGTAAAGATTTTCTATAAAACTGAAGTCCAAGTATATATTAAAAACAACAGTTAATACACTACACTGGTTAAACCATTATAAATATATTTTTTAAAGCAACTAGTGTAAGTAAGTAGATTTGTGTAATCCCCTCTGCAGTAGAACTTTTACAGGGAATTAGAGAGGCAGCACTAGCAGCAAATTAGGAGACCTGCAGTGAACATGTACTGACAGGAACACGTTAACAGGAGGAGAGAGCAAGGTGAGCAGAGGAGATGAGCTTATCTGTGTGCTACTGCTGTCATGGCCAATCACAGGCCGTAGGCAGGGAGGTGAACAAGCTGTACTGCTCTAACAGAGAAAAAGTCAGGTCACCAATCGGACTGTGTTGTCTGTGTCTAAATCCCAGAAATGGATAGACAGAAATACAAATTCTTTGGCAGATAAAACAGCAGCCATATATATTCCATCTGTATATTTAGCCCTTTGCCTGGAGTTCAGCTTTAATGTACAGATTCAATTGAACAGTCTTCAAGAGGCAATTTGTTTAAAACATAGTAAGCAGCTCATCTTGCTTCCAAAAGCAGAAAACAGTGAAGAAAAACTTGGAAAAAGTTACATGTACCTCAGAAAAACAAATCCTTAATCATGGGCATTGTCTGGTTTTCACCATGCATGAATTTGATATAAGCCCCACATTTTTTATATAACACTTCCTTTTTTGAAAGCACATGATGTATGTTTGGTCATACCAAAATATCTGTTACTACGATAAAAAAGAAATAATAAAAAAAAAAAAATGTCTACACTCTTTAACAAGAACACCATTTCATGGAACTTCACCTTCATGTGCAAACCATTATGAAAAAGAAAATAAACTTGGCATTTCCTGACCTACACACAGGTAATTTACCTTCTAGTACAGCTTCCCATGACACCCTGCAGTGACATAAGGCACTTAACAGAGGTATGCATAGTTTTGTATGTAGCCTTTGTGAAGATTTATTTTTGTAAAAAAAACAACCGTTTTCCAGAGCAGCACATTTAAATAGACAAACTAAAACATGCAAAGCCATATTAAATATTATATATTTCTGGACCCTGGCACAAAAGTAGGACAGTAAAAAAAAAAAACAGTAAAAAAATCTAAAAACATGCAAAAATATTTTCAGTGGTAAAAACAAAACATAGAAAAGTTAAGAACAGTACACAAAGTTGACGTAAACTTTTAGAAAATATTTTGCTGTATAAAAAGGTGTTGAAAGCATTGCAAAAGCATTTTTTAGAACTATATGAATATCGGTAAGGTAGAGCATATATTATACATTAATTTACAAAATAAGTACTTATTGGCAAATAGTATATATTAACACTTCAAATTCATTTGTATTGAATGTCTTTTCTGAATGTCTCTTCATTGGAGAGGAGAGAGCCATCTCTGAAAGGAAGATGGGTATAAAAAGATACCACTAAATGTAGAATACATATCATCAGAGTCTGAGCTGGCAAGCTTGCCGCCTGTTAAGACAATGCCGCCTACATCTCCAGCCTTCAAGTGCAGAACAAGGTTAAATGTCCCCACACCACCACAAATTTGTCTTCCCGGTCTGAGGTCGCTGTATTCCAGAAGCTCTCTTCTGTATCCAGATGTATGCAACTGTGCCACACTGACAGACACGGACAGGACAGCCTCTATCTAATTTTCCTGCTCTGGAGTGAGGACCCCAGTGATCAAGTATCGACCCTCAATGGGCGCTGTGAAGATTCCTGTAGTAGGGTTATAATTATCTACATGATTAACCAACACATGGTTAAAGGGAATGATTCCAACATCAAAAGAGTGTCTAGTTAGTCCAGCAGAAAATGATATTAGAGCTGCCATAGCAGTAACTCCTATAGATTCTGGAAAGATTTCTACTGTTGTAGGAGCTTTAGGTTCTTTGGATGGCTTGGGGTATCCGGGTGCTCCAGCAAAACCTTTAGACATCTCCATTTCTTTCTGTCCATCGGCACCTTGAGGTCTTCCCGATCCAGACTGGATGATTCTTCCTGGAGGGCCAGCTTGGCCATGTTCCATAATAATATCACTATTTCTTCCAGGAACAAGAGGTATCACAATAGAGCCAGTTGGGCTTGGTGGCTCTGGTTCGGATGATGGTTGCTCTAGTTTGGTGTCAGTTGGTTTTTGAGGTCGTTGTGGTTCTTGAAGTTGTTTGGGTTGCTCAGGGAGTGAAGGTATGATAGGCACCTGGGGGATTACTGGACGCTGTGTAACTCTGGGTTTCTCTGTTACTCTTGGTGGTGGATGTGTAGCTTTAACTTGTGTAGTTTTTTCTGGCTCTTTACCTTCCTCAGAATGACGCTTAATAAGATCCTGCAGATCAGTAGCAATAGTGGTGATCCGAGTTTGGAACACCTGGACTGAATTCTTAAGGCCATAAATGTCTTTGGAATGTGACTTTATTGTCCCATTGATGTTGTGTATACAGTTCCATAAACTGGTAACATGTTTGTTAAGCCCATCTTTAATTCGTTGCAGGCTACCAGAAATTGTATCCAGCTTTCCACACACACTTTCCAGCTTAGAAACTCTGGGCCAAATTCAGATACACTTAATATTGCGCTGCGTAATCGAAATACTGTACGCTGCCGTATTTTACCAGGCTCTACACCGAATTCTGGTAGATTTTTGCCCGTACGCTCCAGCGGCGTAGTCTATTTCTCGCCGCGAATCGAAATACGCGATTAGGGGGCGTGAAGCATTTAAATTAAGCGCGTCCCCGCGGCGATCAAACTGCGCATGCTCCGTTCAGAAATTTCCCGCCGTGCATTGCGCGAAATCACATCGTTACGTAATTTTTTTTTGAGTAGCGTCGTTTACGAACATTCCAATTCCCGGACGACTTGCGTAAAAAATAATAAAAGACGTCGGAAAACGTAGAAATTCGACGCGGGAACGACGGCCATACTTAACATGGGCTGTCTAATATTAGAGCAGCAAAAAGCTGGTATAGTGTTACGCAAAAAAAAGATGACTAAAGGTGCCGTAAGAGATTGCGAATGAAGATCGTAATTTCGGGGATCGCCGGCAAAAGCTCATTTGCATACCCCGACGCGGAAAACGACGGGAAGTCCACCCAGTGGCCGCAATTTTATTGCAGCGTAGATCCGAAGGTGTACGAACACGTAATCCAGTCAAATTGAAGCCCGCAGCCGTCTATTCATGGTTTGAGGTTTTCGACTAGCTAAAAAACGCGCGGAATTTGAAATTACTCCAGTCTAACACTAGTTAGACAGGAGTAAGGGCTCTGTGAATCTGGCCCTCAACATTAGCAATCTCTGTTCGGACTCCCTGAGTTTTATCTGTACATTTGCCTTTGTCAGTAGTTAGGTTATGCTTTAATACTTCAAAACTTGTCTTGCAGGTCACCACAACACTTGCCATTCACAAAAGTGTGTGAAGTATTAAGAAGGTTAGTAACTTTATCTACTTTTGCAGATAGACCAAGCTGAGTGTTCTTAACAGTAGAGTCCAAATTCTCCAAACTGGTCTTTCATTGAGTTAAATCTTTCATTTAATAAATCAACATTGTCCTCAAATTTGTAAAGGTCAAATTTAACTTGGCCGAGTTCACTTTGTATGGCTTCCAGATCTGATGTCTTGTTCTGGAGATGTTCAAATTTTTCATTCATTGTATCAATCAGTGACTTTAAGAAAACAGAATTGCTCAACTGAGTCTGTACTAAGACTTTTTAACTACAAACACCCTCCTTGTTATTTAGGTAACCATTCTTGCCAAATAGTGCCGTTTTCATCTCAGTGTCAGGCCTTTTTACAGTATCTTAAGTCATCAAGTTCTTCTAGGACAGTACCAGAAAATGAATGACTGGAATCAGTAGAAGCACAATTCTTGCTGAGTTCATCCAGCCTATTCTCCAGCAGTTGGAATTTTTGGTCAATTAGGCTGTTCATATCTTCTGTGCTAGTATTGATAAAACCTCTCAATGTAAAAGCAGTGTTCCTCTGCATTTTTTTCCATGACATTTACTTTAAACTGTAATGTACACACGATCACTTTATGTGATGAAAAAAAATGACGTTTTTAAAAACGTCAATTTCATTGACCGTGTGTAGGGGAAAACGTTGTTTTATGTCTTGTAAAAAACGACAAAAAAAATTGAAGCATGCTTCAATTTTTTGTGTCGTTTTTCAAAAAGTTTTTTGTTTAACAAAAAGTCACCGTGTGTAATAAAAAACGTCGTTAAAAAACAATGTTTTTTAACCCGCGCATGCCCAGAAGCTAGTTATGAAGCGAGCTTCAATGGAAAAGCGCGGTGAACGTAACCTCGCTTTGCTAGAACATTGTGAAAAAAACGATGGTGTGTAGGCAACATCGTCTTTGAAAATTGAAGTTTTAAAAACTTTGTTTTTTACTTCACAGAAAACGTCGTCTTTTTTTTCATCACATAAAGTGATCGTGTGTACGTGGCATTAGTCATTTAATCTTTCATTCCATGACTGGTCTGGATGAGGGACATTAAGATGCTGCACTTTATTGTCTATTCGGAAATTAAGAGCTCGATGAGCATCAGCAATTCTCTTAACTTTTTCATTCAGATCCTTAAGAGTGGCATCAAAAGCAACATTCTTACAACAACCTGAACTGCCATTTGGCACAGTCTCCATTTGAGATTTCAACTTGTTTATTTCATTCCGCAGTTCAGCGTCTTGTTCCAAAACAAATTCTTTGACTCCTGAACAGCTATTCTCATTCTCTTCACATTGCTGTTGAATGTTTATTAATTTATATTCGCAAGAGTTTTTCAGCCATTTTTCGGTCCATATCCTCCATCATCTCATTTCTCAGGGCTTCTAGTTTGTCATTCAGGTCTGCCTGATGCACATTAACACTAGATGCTGTTCCTATTGGTCCATGGGATACTTTCTCTAGTTCAAGTAATCGTTCCTCATACAAATTTATTTTTCTGTTCAGGTCTTCAATTTGCTCAGACTTAGGGCCAGATTCAGGTAGAGTTAGGCTGGAGTATCTGTGATACTCCAGCCTGTCACTTTAAGCTGGCGTTTCTGTTTTCTGTAACCAGAAAACAAGAAACGCCGGGTTGGTGTTCCGATGCGATCGGCGCAATTGAATTTCGCCATCGCATCGCAACTTTAATTTAAAAATGGCGCCGGGGGGCGTTCCCGCTGATTTACGCTGAAAAAATGTTAATCAGCGGGAATCGGCAATTCACGATCGTATTCGGGCGCGACGCAGTAACTTTCCGACGTTTCCGTAAGCGATACGCGGCGTAAAGATAAAGCAGCCCCCTAGTGGAGTATCCTATGTTAAGTATAGGCGTCGTCATCGCGTCGAAAAAAAAAAATTGCGTCGCTTGCGTAAAATTTCATGAATGGAGATGTGACGTCATTGACGTTCACTGACAGAATTTGGAGCATGCGCACTGGGATGCATTGACACTCGACGCATGCGCAGTACGTTCGCCGCGGGATCGCGCTTAGTTTAAATAATACACGCCCCATACCCGCCCAATTTGAATTCCGCCGGCTCATTTGCGATGCGCTGCCACAACTTTAGGAGCAAGTGCTTCATGAATAACAGCACTTGCTCCATAAAAATTTGGCAGCGTAACGTAAATGAGAAGCGTTACTCCAGAGCAAAGATGCTCCCATCTACCTGAATCTGGCCCTTAGTCTGTAGTTCTTTTTCGGGCAGTTGTTAGTTCAGAAATATCTTTTGTCCCATCCTCTCTCTCAGCACTCGAAGAAAATCCAGGCAAAAAGTATTGTTTTGCCACCGGTGGCACTAGCAGTCGGTGCCAAGTTGTTTAGCCATGCATTTAAAAACGTACTGACATCTTCCCGAACAGTTATCTTTAAGTTTTCATTTACTCCTGTCACAGACATTTGTAGATCAATTATAGTCTGTGTGAGTCGCCCCTGAATTTTTTTCTCTTGTGCTTCATTCAATTCTTGAAACTCTCGCTTGGAGTCTTGAGCTTTTTGTGGTTGTCCATTTGGATCTTTTTCCTTCTTACCCCCACTCGGTCGAGGTGTCTGTATAGGAGTCAGCTTTATCTTGTCTGCAGGTGCATCATTGCAGTTGTGACCCTTAAAACCTGGACAACACCTCCACTAGCTCTGTAACCACTTTATAGGATGTTACGTGCCTCAGCCTGAAGCTTACCTTATACGCTAATGTTGGCTGACAGTGAACCTGATTCCAGGCACATTTGTACTGAGGCTGGATAAAACTCTCGGTCCCTTCCATGACCGTGCAGCTGACATTCTTGTTGACGATGTATGTACACCAGTTCTTGCCCCTCTGTGCCGGGTGGTTGTAGGTGGGCTGTGGTGGGGTTCCTTCAATGAGCAGTCCTCCACTGATGAGAAGAAGCCCCGTCTATAGACTGACTCCAGCAGGCTCCCCCATCATCTCACACTCCGCACACAACTTCCAACTTGTCCCCAGAAGCAGCGATCAGCGATCATGGGCAGAAGACGATGAGTGTAGAGGAGGAGAGCTCCGATCCCAGCCAGATTCCTCTCTAAAGATGGGATGGATGGGGAATGAATGTGATCCTCCCTGTTAGCGGAGATCCTTTCTTTCTCTGAAGAACCGAGCAATGCAAAGTTGTACTTCTGCTTGTGAACAAGCAATATTTGTTTATGAAACTTGGTTTTATTTATAAAGCTAGTGAATAAAAGTAAAAAACAGTAGCTGAACACTATAACCCCGATGTTGGGCACAAAAATGTAATTCAAAATATAAATGCAGCGCTAAAATTAAACTGAGCAATTCATGATGACACAATGCATATAGCATGCAATATACTATAAAGTGCAAATGTTTATTTATAAAGATGTACTATATCACAATGGCTAAATCGGTGTCTGTATGTTCAAATCTTAACGTCCAGACGAAGCTACGCGATTACGTTTGCGAAATGCGTTGACATCACTGCTCCACGACGCCACATTCCATTCCCCAGAACAGAGTGGGTTATGCGGGGACACAGAGCGTCTGAATCTCTGTGGCAACAACAAGCGGTACACATCCGCCACTAGGAATTCAAGAAATTCAAGGGACAGCTTCCACTATCCTACGTCCATCCATCCAGCACCTATAGGCAACCACACAGGTTCAGTATTATGCGGTGGTTGAGGCAGGCCCCTCTCAACATATAGAGGATGAGCGAGCACCAGACCTGTCCATGTCTACGGAAGCGGTAAGGCTGTTATAGATGGACATATGTGGATGTGTCATCTGCTATAAATACATGCTTTGCGCAAAGTGTCACACACTACTTTGAAAGAATATACACAGGCTATCTTGCCTAAACAAGACTTTCTCTAATAGTGAAACATTATCCTCAGCAGTTGTTCTTTGGCACGCTTTTTCAAAAGTCTTCATAAGTTAACCCCTATAGTGGAAAATTACTTCTGATGCGCTCCAACAAATTGCTCAGCAATCCTGAGAATTTTCCATATATTACACGAGGACATTCCATCATAGCATGATCAATTAGCAAGTGCCCGCTTTCCAGTTTTGCCCCCTACATTATATATGTGGTATATATTTACTACCCCATTTACAACACAGCCATCTCCCCTACCCCCCGCGGGGACGCATCTGCTGAATTGTTCCCGTTAACATTCTATTGTGATTATTAACTAAATATAAAACGGACATTCCCGTCGGGAACCTCAACAGATGTGGCTATTTTGGCGTCCGGACTGTCTGTGTATTTGTTATATGTTGGTCATTGTCCTCTATGCGTTTTTTGTTACATGCACATATGCACACGTATATGCTATTACTGGTGCTACTCTGTCTGTAAATAGAGACCTGTGATTGGTTATAGCTTGCATTAGCGCTCTGCTGCTATTTAATATTTTGTAGTGACTCAACAATAAATCAATTTTTCATTATTTTTTCACATACTTGAGTGTTGTCCATCTCTACCTGTAATAGCACCTTTATCTTTAGGGTTTCTCCCCTTTTTGAGGTTCCCTATTGATAGCACCTTTGTTTTTTGCATCAAATCCTAAAACTAGGGATGCATATTGACATAAGAAATGCAGATAAGGCGCGGATAATTGCTCATCTGCAGTAGGCCATTGTGGGAGGCAGGACATTGTTACTGAGGCCCTGGGCAATTCAAATCCAGCTTTGTGGAACAGCAGGAGATTGCTGCTCTGATCTGGGCACAGGCAGGCTGCATCTTATGGGCACTGGTGAGAACCTGCATCTTATGGGCATCTTATGGGCACAGTCAGGCTGCATTGATCTCTGGTATCATGTCTGCAGTCTCTGACCATCTCCTGTATCATGTCTGCTAGAGGTGTACCAAATGGAAATGTTGCAAATACTATTAGAAGTGTGCTTATGTGGGGGCTTGGCCTGGACAGAGACCTGAATAGCAGCATTAGCCGAGAGCTCCTGCGATATAGGGACTGAATCTTGCTTTCTAGGGCAGTGTTTTTCAACTCCAGTCCTCAAGGCACACCAACAGGTCAAGTTTTCAGGATTTCCCTCAGATGAAATGGCTGTGGTGATTACTAAGGCAGTGAAACTGATCAAATCACCTATGCAAAATAATGGAAAGCCTGAAAACATGACCTGTTGGTGTGCCTTGAGGACTGGAGTTGAAAAACACTGTTCTAGGGGAACCTACTCCTTGCAAACACCATGAGCAGATCCACACAGAGCTCCTCTGCATCCCGGGCAGCCTTTGACTCAGAAGAGAGTGCGTAGATGCCTAATGACCCTCGACTCCTCCCTGCCAAGTGCCATCCCCCACTCACCTTCCATGGAGCCGGTGGACTTCACCAAACCACAGATGCTATGACCCACCAGCAAGATGAAGACGGTGAAGGTCCACTCATGATGACTCAACATTGTGCCTTCCCTTCTAAAAACTTTTGGCGGTTTTTGCCCACAACTCTTTGTCTTTTTTTTTTTACCCCCTTTTCTTGTTATGTTCTGTACTTTTTGCACCCCCCCATTTATATATGTACTTTTAAAATGTATTTTTTATTTTCATTTCTATTTTTGCTTGCTTTTATTATTCTATTTTTTTTTTTGATGATGATGTCTACTTAATTATAAGGTAATGATCATTTGCACGCCCCAATTTCTATTTGACACTCAAGGCACTCAAATCACCACGCAATGTAGTTCTTTTTTGCCCTTTTGATAGCGCATGCTTCGTCAAAATAAGAAGGTGTAATCAATGGCGGCACTTGGCAGAAATGTTAGAACAGTTTGAACCGTTTTAAAATGTTTTATTTGTTGAGTATAAGGCTCCCTAACCTTCTAGGTTCACACTTCTCAACGGTCACTAAATCATTAGCTCTCTCCTATTGGTAGGTTCCCCACTGCAATCACCTATCTCCAACCATTTCCAGTTTGTCAATCCCTGGATCGCAACCTGAGGTTTTTGTCCCTTGTTTTGTCCCCACACAGCGATCCTATTGGGATTTTTGCTGACCCTCCAGACTCTCGATTTAGCAAGACTAATCTCACCTCTGGTTGAATTCTTACCTCTTTTTCTCTACTCTCCTTTATATTTTTATTTCTCTGTACCCCTTTTACTTCTCTTTTCTGTCTCCCCCCCCCCCCTCTTCCTTATCCCCCTTTTTTTTCTTTTCTTCCTTTGTATTTCCCTTTCTTTCTGTTCTCCCCCCCCTTCTCAGTTTGATTTTCCGATCCCCGTGTTGCCTCTACCTAATTTCTATCTGTTCTTATTGGCTGGGTGCGCACCTGCCCTTCCAGGTGATTAATCCACCATCGTCCCTCCAACTGCACGTTGCTCTTTAAAAATCAGCATGCGTAGATTTTTAATTGATGGTCATGCGTACCAACGATCGGTTTTGACCTATCGGTTAGGCGTCCATCGGTTAAATTTTAAGGCAAGTTGGCTTTTTTTTAACCAAAGGTTAATTAACCGATGGGGCCTACACACGATCAGTTTTGAACAATGAAAACAGTCCATCAGACTGTTGTCCTCTGGTTAACCGATCGTGTGTACGTGACAAAAGATGTTTCTAGCCTCATATCTAAAAATGCAAATTTCCACCTATCAGATTCTCTTATTGACCCGAAAGGTAAGGTAGGTACATCTTTCTTAAGGGCTCCTATGCTTCAAAAACCAAAACCAAGCTAACCTATACTGCCCAAACAAACATCAGGTAGTCTTCTTTTGGATAACACACAACCTATTAGCTTCTTTCCAGTCAGGTATAGTACTTCTAGGAGGGGACTTCAACGTCCCATTAAACCCTTTACTGATTATTCCAGGGGATCCTCCACCTTAACCAACAAAGTGTTACGCCAAAATAATTTGCAGCTTCAATTCTTAATCCTGCACGACGTCTGGCGCACAATGTTTCCCTCGCATAAGGACTACTTTTTTCTCAGCCCCACATCAAAAATATTCTAGGATCGACAATTTTTTCCTCTCCCAGTCGGATCTCCCCCTACTCCAGCAGTCCACTATAGAACCAATGTTTCTGTCACACCATCACCCGATCACTGTCACCCACACTGTCACTCTAACTTTCCGCGAAACCTCCTTCAGAACAAAGATTTGGCATCTGAACCCCTCCATGCTTAAGGATCCCTCAGTGACCGACCATATACGCACAAAAATCCAGCTCAGAGATCTCGCCAGTTTCCCTCTGGGAAGCGCATAAGTGTGTAATGCGAGGAAAACCGATTGCCCTGGCCACAAAGGCCAAGAAGCAACACCAAGAGCACATAAATTCCCTTATCAGGACAATCAAATCTCTTGAAACCTCCCACAAACTGACTCACACGCAAGCCACCTTACAGGAATTGACACGCACCCGAGCAACCCTTCTGGAGGAGCTAGGCAAGCACTCTAGTAAATGATACATTCTTGGCCAGAGGATTTTCTATGAACAGGGCAACAAGTACTGCTGTCTCTTAACCCGCACAATCCAAAATTCAAAAGCCTCCTCTACAATTCACCTTATATGTAACCCTAGGGGAGATCTGGTTAAGAATGAGGCTATTGCTAAAGAATGAGAGATTTTACTATAAACTATATAATCTGCATCCCCACAACTCCTCAAACAATGCTGACACTCGAGCCACACAAATTAAAGAATTCCTCTCCCGATACAGCCCTAAACCAATTACTTCTTAACAATCACTTGATCTGGAAGGCCCCATTGGCATCGGAATTGGATATGGCCATAAAACAAATGAAAACTGGCAAATCCCCCGGATCCGGATGTTTTTTTTTCCCTCCAGTATTACAAATCTTTTATTGACTCATTAGCCCCCAACTTCTGGCCAATTTATTAACACCTTATCGGATCCCTAGAACAAACCAGACAGCATGCTAGCAGCTCACATCGCGGTAATTCCTAAGGAGGGTTAGGATTTTTCTTTAGTTGCAAATTACCAACCGATATCCCTCTTAAAACTAGACATCAAAATCTAGGCAAAGGTTCTTGCTCATAGGCTAATCCCTCTGGTGCCCGGACTTCTCTCTAGACCAGGTTGGTTTTGTCCCTGGGCAGGAGGGTAGGGACAACACCATCCGTACACTAAATCTACATCATTGGCTCACGACCTCCAAATCTCATGGATTTTTTCTTTCACCTGATGCTGAGAAGGAGTTCGACAGGGTGGCCTGGAACTACATGCAGGAAGTACTCATAGCTCTGGGTCTGGGTACCCGTATGCTGTCATACATTACAGCCTTGTACACTGGTCACTCTGCGGCAGTGAAGGTCAATGGTCACCTGTCGGACGCCTTCCCTATCAGCAACTGCACACGCCAGGGATGCCCTCTTTCACCACTGATATATATCCTTACCCTGGAACCCTTCCTTATAAGATTGAGAGACCACTCAAATATACAGGGGATTAACGTGAAAAGCAGAGAGTTTAAAGTTGCAGCTTTTGCTGACGATATTCTCCTTTCTTTACAATCTCACCGTATTTCCTTGCCTAATCTTCTCAAAGATATAGAACACTTTGGTACCATATCAAACCTCAAAATTAATCACACAAAATCGCAGGCGCTAACCGGTTCCCTTCCCTCTCAGGAGGTGGTACACTGTCTAGAGTCTATCCCTTTTCGGTGGGAACAGAATGCACTTAAATACCTTGGCATTCGAATCACTGCCGCCTAACAGACTTGTACTTGAAAAATTTCCACCTGCCCTTCTCCAGATCCAAAAGCACCTTAAAGAAAGGGTGGGTCTGAACGTCTCCTGGTTCGGTCGGTCAGCCCTGATTAAAATGATAATTCTGCCACGTCTACTTTACCTAATGCAGTCAATCCCCATTTCCCTACCCCCAGGTGTTTTCACATCCAATCGGAAAGCCTTCACCTTCTTATGGAGCGGTTCTCTACTGCGCAATCCCAACTCACTTTACCCAAGTCTAGAGGGGGAATTGGTCTACCGGACCTTCAAAAATACCATAGCGCATGTCACCTCACAAGGATCGCTCATTGGAATATCCATGCCTTTAAGAAGCTATGGGTGTTCCTTGAGAAAGCCTTCTCTTCAGGACCCTTTCACCTACTCCCGTGGCTACTTTCTAAGAACTGGGACCATTCCCTGTCAGCTCACCCGCTCATCTACCCTTCACTTCTGGCATTCAAAAAGGCCTTGTTACATGGGTTTCCACCCCCCCCCCCCCGGGTTCTTTGACAGCTTTACGAGGGAACCTGGACTTACCTCCAGGGGTTTCTGAGGATTTTTTGAGCCATTTGAGGACATACTAGCACTCCAGTTCTACTCTTATGGGAGGTCTTTATCTTATGAAGCCCTAAAAACTATCACCAAGACGTCCTCTCTACCATTCTGGACTTACAGACAAATCCGACACTTTCTCACAACCCATGCCAGTCAGTCGCTTTGAACACAACAACCCACGCCCTTTGAATCCTTGTGCCACCGTAAAACGTTGCAAAGACATCTAATCTCCCTCCTGTACACCCTCCTCTTGGAAGCCCCATCACAAACCTCTTGGATCTCCAAATGCCCTTGTCAACGGAAGACGAGCATTATCTATGAATACGCTCATAAAGGTTCTCCGAATGTGGCCATTCAAGAGAATGGCTATAAAGATGATCACTAAGTGGTATTGGACCCCGTCAAAATGAAACTATGCTTCAGGTGTGGTGGGGGTGTGTGATCATTGAACCCTTTTGGAGGTCCACGGTTTCATCTTGCATATCACTACTTACACCCTAGACTTTACCCTGTCCCAGTTTTTTTTACACCATACATCACTACCTAAAAAGGACTACTACAAATTCTTAGCCATGCATATGGTTAATGCTGCCAGACTTTGTATACCCAGACATTGGCGCGCCACTGGCGTTCCAACAGTCAGGGAGTGGCTTGCACATATTTCATCCATAAAAGAAATGGAACCGATTTTCACTTCGCAAGATAGAATACATAAATTCTCTATTATATGGGCTTGCTGGAATCACTTTGCCACCACTGATTGCTACCTTCAGTATGTCTCTTAAGGCTGTCTAGCGAGGATGGCGTTGCTCCCACTATTGTGGGGGGGGGGGGGGGGTTGGCGCGGATTTATTCATGCCCCTTCCGATTTTCTCCTTGCCATGTATCCACCTTTTCGCTGTTCCCCCCTAAGACCTGTCTGCCTCTGTTTCTGCTTCCCCCCTTTCCCTTTTCTGTAGTCCTCCTTCTCTACTTTCTGCTTTTTTTCTTTTCTTTCTGAATGTGGGTACCTTGTCTTAGTGCCGTCAGGATACATTGCACTCTAAATAATGAACATGATCGTTGTTTTATGCCTTTATCCCCCCTCAGCATTTAATGGGGGAGATGGGGGAAGGGGAAATTGAAAATGTATGATCCTCCGCCCTTCTACGCTACATCACATTTTTGTTCCTCGGTCGTGGTCAGTTAATCTTAGTTGGGATTCTCATGTCGTATAGTGACATAGGTACTTTCTGTGTTACTCTTTTTATTTCTGTTCTGTGACAGTTACCTTGTCTTGTATGTTATGCTATACTCATACTAAGTTTGTTTCAACATTACAAAGAAATAAATAAATACACATTATACAAACGAATATACATAGTCTCAATATAACTCCTATTATACAGTCTGACTGGTGTCTATATTAATTATACGTTATAGTTACATTTCCCCTTATCTCAAACACTTCTTTCCCAGTCCTATACCCTCTGTCTTCCCGCTCTAGCTTAAACAAACTATCAAGAGGTAATAAGCTTGAGAGATATAGAGGCAAAAAAATAGGGTATTATGGGAAGAAGGCTAGATTACGGAATACCAAAGGAAGAAAGCCTTATCCCTAGAAAAAAAATAGAGGGGAATCGTATTACCCTCTAAATAAATTCCTACAAAGTGAGCTCTATATTATAAGAGAAGTGTATATTACTTAGGGCAGACCTTCCCACCCCAACCTATATACCCTGTGCGGTGGACTGGGGGAATCAAGCGAGGATACCCAAAATATTTAAAGCGTTGCCCATGGGGATTTTTAAGTAGCACAGTTTGGCGCCATTCCACAAGCGATTCCACGAGCTTGTGCAATTTTGAAGGGCGACATGTTGGGTATCTATTAAACTCGGCGTAACTTTATCTTTCACATTATGCAAAAATATTGGGCTAACTTTACTGTTTTTTTTTTTTTTTAGAAAAATTGCTGCGCAAATACAGTGCGAGATAAAAAGTTGCAACGACCACCATTGTATTCTCTAAAGTCTTCTCTAAAAAAAAACAAAAAACGATATAATGTTTTGGGGTTCTACATAATTTTCTAGCAAATAAATTATGAGTTTTACATGTAGGAGAGAAATGTCAGAATTGGCCTGGGTGCTCCAGAAAGCCTGAAGGTACTCCCTGCATGTATGTGGCCACGCTGTGTAAAAGTCTCACACATGTGGTATCGCCATACTCAGGAGTAATAGTAGAATGTGTTTTGGGGTGTAATTTTTTTATGCATATGCTGTGCGTGGGAAATAACCTGCTAATATGACAATTGTGTGTAAAAAAAAAAATCTTGATTTTGCAAAGAATTGTGGGAAAAAAATGACAACTTCAAAAAACTCACAGTGTCTCTTTTTAAATACCTTAGGATGTCTTCTTTCCATAAAAGGGGTTATTTGTACTTTTCTGGCATGTTAGTGTCTCAAGAAAGGCCTTCAGGTGTGATCAATTTTCAGATATTGGCACCATAGCTTGTGGACTCTAACTTTCACAAAGACCAAATAATATGCACCAACTTGTACTAATTTTTACCAAAGATATGTAAGCAGTATACATGTTGGCCAAAATGTATGAAGAAAAAATACTAATTTGCTAAATTTTATAACAGAAACAAAGAAGAATTTTCAGTCTTTTTTCTCTTATATCGCAAAAAAATAAAAACCCAACGGTGATTAAATACCACCAAAATAAAGCTTTATTTGTGTGAAAAAAGGACGAAAATTTCATATGGGTACAGTGTTGTATGACTGAGTAATTGTCATTCAAAATGTGAGAGCACCGAAAGCTGAAAATTGGTCTGGTTATTAAGGGGGTTTAAGTGCCCAGTTGTCAAGTGGTTAAGTTTGGTTCCAGTTGGTTAATTATTTTTACAGTCCTTTTACTGTTTAGAATGTGTGAATATTTTATAGAGTGTAAAGTCTGGGTAAAGAATGCTAGAAAAATTTCTGTGCAATCACCAATTTCTCTACCGATTCCCAATCTTTCCTGCTGGGTGTTTTTATGGGAGAGGATTGATCATGTTTGATTTCAGAATTATAGAATGCTTAACATAACTAAAAAAGGTTTACATTTTAGAGCAGATATTTTTCTTGATGAGAAAAGAAAAGAAGCAGGTGAAATTGCTAAGGATGCGTTTGTTTCTTTTTTCAGCTGACAGGACGAGGGCCAAAAGGTAGCATGTTTTAATTAGATGTTTGTACCTTATATTTAATGTATTTATTTTGCAATTTAGACTTTATAACCCCTATTAGTTGCATGTGCAGTGGTAAAAGGGCTTAATGAAGGAGCCATATTTTAGATGTAGAATGTAAAAAAAAGACTGTCTCATGTTGCTTTGCAAAGGTTTTTTTTTTTATTTGTATTATTTATTTATTTTTTGCTGTCCTTTCATTTTATTCATAAAGTATTATAACTCAAACTAGGTTTACAAATAAAGGGCACTACAAATAAAGGGCACAACATATAAAGCCAAATAATCCATGCACATCCATGTTCTACCTTTCACTGGAAGAGTGTGAACAGCAAGTCACAATTGGAAATTTGGCAAAGAAAGACAGGATGTCTCTAATTTGGAACAAATAGCCTACTATGAAATAAAATTAATCTATCCAACAGTATTTTAAATATGCATAAATACTCTGTATACCCTATTAAATATGATACAGTATCCCCATTCTTTGCCAAATTTCCAATTTTGACTTGCTGTTCACACTCTTCCAGTGAAAGGTAGAACATGGATGTGCATGGATTATTTGGCTTTATATGTTGTGCCCTTTATTTGTAGTGCCCTTTATTTGTAAACTATTTTATGAGTTATAATACTTTATGAATAAAATGAAAGGACAGCAAAAAAATAAAATAAAAAAAAATACAAATAAAAAAGAAACCCTTTGCAAAGCAACATGAGAAAGTCTTTTTTTTTTTACATTCTACATCTAAAATATGGCTCCTCTAGTCATTAAGCCATTCTACCACTGCACATGCAACTAATAGGGGTTATTTACAAAGACTATAGTGTCTTTTCTTGTTTTATAAATGAATGCATTGGAGTACGAATGAATGATTGAGGTTGAGTATGAATGACAAATAGTTAAACATTTTCTTAAAGGGATGCTTAGGGGAAGAAATAAAAGAGAAAAAGGAAGGATAGTAATCCCTAAAGTTTAAAATATGTCCCTGGCCCAGTCAAATGAGAGAATGATTATAAAAGCAGTTGAATTTATTGTAAGATTTAGTGTAAACATTATTAAAAAAAATGAATAAAAAGATATTGAAAACAAAGACTGTAGCGTGTAAAATCTGGTGCAGCTCTGCATAGAAACCAATCAGCTTCAAGGTTTTATTGTCAAAGCTTAATTGAACGAACTGAAGTTAGAAGTTAATTGGCTACCATGTACAGCTGCACCAGAATCTGAGTGCACCCGTTTCGGTAAATCTCCCCCATTAGGTTCTGTTAAGACTTTGTTAAATTTTGTTACTGTTTGTTTTTTGTACATATTCTTATTACCTGGTCTTGATTAACCAGTGAGTAGACATATAGTGGGAGCAGCAATCTATTCAACAAGTGATCTGTCAGGACATCGTTTAGGAATTCACAGTTAATAATCAGAATATCATTAAGATAGTTCAGGTGATCCAAATGTTGCGACACTAAATTACTGAGCGTTCCCCGGTTCTTGTGCCTGCAAAGAAATGAAAGCAAGATCAGAAGGCTCATCAGACTGTATTAACTGTACAAATTTTTTCAGCTAACAAATCACACCAGCTCTGGTTTTAAGCAGTTTTCTGCGATGAAACTAAACTGTGTAGTACTTTCAAGCGATTGTAAAGCTTAAATTTTTTATTTTAAGTTTTTTAAATAACAAACATGCAAAACGTACCTCCACTGTGCAGTTTGTTTTGCACAGAGTGGCCCCCAAAAACCGACTTCTGGGGTCCTTCAGTGGCTCTTACGCATTCTCCCCGCATCAGATAACCCCCTGGGAGAATCGTTCTCTCGGGGGGTTACCTTGTGGGTGCGCTCCCGAGTCCAGCATTCGCCATCCATAGCTGCTGAATGCATGAATCGGTCCTGCCCCCCACATCATTGGATTTGATTGACAGCACCGGGAGCCAATGGGTGTACTGCCATCAATTTAAATTCAGGTCTTAAGCAAGTAAAATGGAGGGGCTGGGGTCGTGACCGACAGGTGTTTTTTCACCTTAATGCATAGGATGCATTAAGGTGAAAAAAACACAAGGATTTACAACCCCTTTAAAAGAGATCTAATTATGCCAAGGTGTCCTGTTCCCATAAGAGCTACACATTAGATTGGGCTTTAAAAACACCCTGTATGCGGAAGATTTGTACGATTAAGTTCACAAACTCTCACCCAGCTGGCTACAGATGGTTCGAATCTTGGCTGGTTCAGCCAGGGCCAGCCAAGTTCGAACCATGTATGGGCAGGTTGATTGTTCCCAAGCTGATCGATCCATCAACTTGGGTACAACTAGCAGGTTGGATTTTTTCCCCCCCGATACCAGAATAGAATACTTTTTCTGCCCCCCCCCCCCCCGCGCCGCTGCCGCCGAACGCCGCCGCATCGAAACCCGCCGCCGCACGGGTTAAACATCGTGCGGGAACATCACAGCATTCATTTGAATAGCTGTAGTCTTCCCGCCTGCATAGACACTCCCCCTTGCTCGGGATTGGATGGGTGATCATGATCTACCCAATCCCGAGCAAGGGGGAGTGTCTATGCGGGAGGGAACACTACAGCTATTCAAATGAATGCTGTGATGTTCCCCGGGCGGCAGTGGCTAGGTAGGGGTGACATGGCAGTATATATGGGTGACATGGCTGCATTTGTGGGTGACATGGCTGCATTTGTGGGTGACATGGCTGCATTTGTGGGTGACATGGCTGCATATGTGGGGGACAAGGCTGCATATGTGGGGGACAAGGCTGCATATGTGGGGGACATTTAAAAAAAGTATCGGTATTCGGTATCGGTACTTGTACTCGGTCCTAAAAAAGAGGTATCGGGACAACCCTAGCAGTGACCATTGTATTTGGTCAGCATTCTCCCATCAAAATAGACTGCATTGATGGGGGAATAGAATGATAAACTTTCCCTCTACCCTAGGGGGAGGAAAGAAATGCATACCATCCATGGCCTTAGGGATAGGTGTGTATACGGGGTGTGGTTTCACTAAGCTAAAATTTGTTTTACAACTGACAATTGTGTTGCAGCCAATACAAAAAAGGGCAAAAGTACTACTCGGTACTTTCTTTTTCAAGTATTTTTATTACGTTTTCACAAAAAAGAAGATACACAGGAGAAACAAAACAATAGTAACAAGGAATTGAACGTGTTCAGGCCTTCGATTGGGCTACATATGGAAAAGTGCAGTAACAAAGTGATCCAGAGTTGATAACAAAAACAAATTAAAAGGTAAATTGAGGTCTTCTAGGGTACCCTGAGGGGCTCATCTATTAGAAACCCAATTTGAGTTACTTAGTTTGACCATATGAACATGTAAACAGAGTAATTCATATATGTTTAGAATAAGCAAATCAGTATCTAAATAGGAGAATAACTACTGTAATAAATTGTGGTTAACGAGGTCTGTAGTGCCCAGCCTTTTAAAAAATGTTAGCATGTAGAAGAAATTTAGCAGTTCGATAGCACCATGTGTTCAAATTACAGACCTATATCCTTGGAAGTCCCACCCCTCTTTTTGGGATATTTATATATTTCTTTGCTACAAAACTGAGGTATTCCCTGTGTGGGAGGGGTGATATAGAGGGGGACTTCATGTATTTTATTATGCCAGTGTCTAATCACCTGAAGGTGGTGTATAACCCATATAGTAATGACTATGGACTCTGCGTCCCGTGATGTACTTCCAAGACAAAGATTTCACAGGTAAGCCGTTAATAAAATCCTGTCTTTGCTGCTTCCCCCCATCGACCGGATGTGTTTAACCACTTAACGACCGCTGCACGACTATTTACGTCCACAAAAAGGCACGTACAGGCAGATGGGCGTATATATACGTCCCTGCCTTTCCGCGGGTCGGGGGTCCGATCGGGTCGCGTCGATAAGTGGTCGGGAGCGATCCGGGATGAGGGGGCGGCTATTCGTTTCCAGCCACCCCCTCGCGAACGCTCCCAGCCAATGGGTGTCCTGGTCAGCCCCTTCCTGTGTTAAATGTAAACACAGGAAGGGGGAAGTGATGTCATCTCTCCTCGTGTGGGTCTTTTTTGTCTGAACCCAGAGGAGAGAGGACATCTGTAACCGTGAGTTGCACCAACAGCACACTGACACAGTTGCACATAGGCACACAACCCCCCCAGTCACCGCCGATCACCCCCCCCAGCCCCCTGTCACACAGTGTCACTATTGCAGTGATCATTTATTTTCTGATCACTGCATATAGTGTCATTTGTGACAGAAAAAAAGTGTTAGGGACATTAGCTTTAGGCCCCCTACGCCCCCTAATAAAGGTTTAACCCCTTGATCACCCCCCTAGTTAACCCTTCTTACCACTATTGCCAGTGTCACTAAGCGATCGGTTTTCTGATCGCTGTATTAGTGTCAATTTTGCCGCTAGGTAGCCATTTTTTTTTTTAAGGTTCGCCACCAGGTTTATATAGCATTAGGTACCCCTGATTGCCCCTAGAGTTAACCCTTTCACCAGTGATCACCATATAAGTGTCACTGGTGACGCACGTTAGCCAGTTAGTTATTTAGGTTTTTAGAAAGCGTTAGTTACCCCCATATATTACCTAATAAAGGTTTTAACCCCCTGATTGCCCCCTAGTTAACCCTTTCACCAGTGATCACCGTATAAGTGTTACGGTTGACGCTGGTTAGTTAGTTTGCTGTTTATAGCATCAGGGCACCCGTCGTATATAACCCAATAAAGGTTTAACCCCCTGATCGCCCGGCGGGTGATATCAATTAAATTTTAGCATCAGTCAGGGTCTGCGTCGCCCCAGGCAGCGTTAGGTTAGTGCCAGTAACGCTTACACCCACTCGCAAAGCATACACCCCCCTTAGTGGTATAGTATCTGAACGGATCGATACCTGATCTGATCAGATCTATACTAGCGTACCCAGCAGTTTAGGGTACCCAAAAATGCATTGTTAGCGGAATCAGCCCAGATACCTGCTAGCACCTGCGTTTTGATCGATCGATCACTGTCACTTTAAAAACACACACAACTGCAGCGTACGCAGAGACAGGCCTGAACCCTGCGATCGCTAACAGTTTTTTTGGAAGCGTTTTCTACATTTGCTTTTCTATAGTCAGGTGCTTTTTTTTACCTGTGAATCATCACCAGTCTACGACTAAATTTAGAGCCCAAAATGGCAAAGTGAATGTACACTGGTGAAGAGGCTTTTAGGATCCTGAGCATGTCAGATAGTGAAGAGGAAGTCACGCATCTGTCAGATTCGGGCTCAGAATACGATCCTATTTACGACAGCGGCTCCATGTCAGATAGCTCTAACGACGGAGTTGTGGTCCCTGCTAAGGCCAGGCTTACCCGATCCCGTTCTGATGTTGTTGAGCAGCAAAAACCGCAGGACCCTTGTATGGAGCAGAGAGCCAGTACTAGCACCGCTATTCCTTCTGGTGGATTGGCAAGCACCAGCGGCCTAGTACACCCTGGTTGTTCATCCAGCACTGCAGTAACACTTGGTGACATGGCGAGTCCCATAAGTGCAGTTCAAGCTGGCGAGGTGGCAAGCACAAGTAGTGTCCCGCTGCCACCAAGAAAAAAACAAAGACAGGCCCGTCGTCCCCATAGTGCCCTTCCTGCAGAATTTGCCTATCCTGATTGGGTCCCCACCAGTTCTGCAGCACCCGTACTTCCCCCATTCACTGGCCAACCCGGTATTCAGGTGGATACAGCGAATTTTATGCCACTTGATTTTTATTCGCTGTATTTCACGGAAGATCTCTATAGATCTATTGTGGAACAGAGTCATTTATATGCTGGTCAATACATCGCCGCTAATCCCCAGTCCTTCCTTGCCAAAGAATAGAAACCTCTTACGGTTTCCGAATTTAAGACCTTTCTGGGCCTTACCCTCAACATGGACATACATTCATTTCCGAATTTGCGGATGTATTGGTCCACGCATACAATTCACAATATGCCCATATTCTCTGCTCACATGGCCAGGAATCGATACGAGGCGATCCTGCGGTTCCTGCATTTCAGTGACAATGCACTTTGTCATCCACTTGGAGACCCTGAATTTGACCGGCTCTACAAAATTCGGCCCCTCATGAACCATTTCAACAAATGTTATGCAGCCTTGTTTAATCCCCAGCAAGTTGTATGCGTTGATGAGTCCCTGATTACATTTTCTGGCCGCTTGTCTTTCAAGCAGTTCCTTCCCAGCAAGCGTGCCAGATATGGGGTCAAGCTCTATAAGCTTTGTGACAGGACAACAGGCTACACATGGAGCTTTGGGGTTTATGAGGGTAAAGATAGTGAGGTAGAGCCGGAATGGATGCCCAGATTACATGGGGAGCGCTGGCAAGATCGTTTGAGACTTGGTGTCACCCTTATTCGGAAAGGGGTACCACTTGTATGTGGACAATTATTACAGCAGAGTGCCACTTTTTAGTCACTTTGATCGTCAGATTGGAGCATGTGGCACCGTGCGACCTAATCGTCGGGGCTTTCCCCAGCAGCTTGTAGATGCCCGTATTAGGCTGGGGGCGAGAGCCTGCTGCAGATGTAATAATTTGCTCGCTGTGAAGTGGCGGGACAATAAGAATGTTTTCGTTCTTACCACCCTTCACGCAGACACGACAGTACAAATTCCTACGGCGACTGGTGTTGTGGAGAAACCCCTCTGTGTCCACGAATATAACCAAAATATGGGAGGGGTGAACCTCAATCACCAGTTGATGGCGCCGTATCATATTGCCCGTAAGGCGAGACCCTGGTACAAAAAAGTGTCTCTATATTTATTTCAATTGACTTTACTGAATGCTTTTGTCTTATACAAAACTTCAGGACAGAATGGAACGTTCCTTCAATTCCAGGAAGAGATCTTCACATAACTCCTGTATCCAGGCGGTTCTGCACCTCATCATCCCCTACCAAATGCAGTAAGCCGACTGCATGAGAGGCATTTTTTGTATGCCCTCGAGAGTACCCCTACCCAACGAGCCCCCCAAAGAAAATGTCGTGTCTGTACCAAACGCGGATTTAGGCGTGACACCCGTTTTTTTGTCCCCAATGTCCTGCCGATCCTGGTCTTTGTATTGGTGAATGTTTTGAACACTTCCACACACGAGTGAAGTATTAGTGTAGGGTAAAACATTTCACAGGCTAGGCACACTTATACAGGGTCTCCCAAGATGCCATCGCATTTTGAGACCCAAACCTGGAACCGAAAAGTTGAACAGTTACAGTTACAAAAAAAAGCGTTTAAAAAAAAAAGTTAAGACAATATACAGGACGATACAATATTATTAGATTAGGTCCTTGGCATTAAATGAGAACTAGCCAATTCATATAAAGTAATTAATTATACCTTAATTTTTATATCTCTTTTTTTGGTTTATTTCTCATTTTTCAGATAGGCACCTTTACAGGGGGGATAATATGTGGGAAAAGAGTACACATGTAGGTTTTATATGTTTACACTGCAACACTTACCCATTTACCCTTTTGTCTAGTCATATCCTGTCTATCCAGAAGATGGCGCCATCAAGGATGGGTGTAAACACATACATATTGAATTAATGGGCTATGAGGGCCAATTAATAGTAGTAGATAAAGAAGATCTATTTGTCAACTACTTGCCTATAGAGGAGTGTTCTAAAACTTCCTTCTGAATAAGTTTATGTATGTAAAAATATCCTAATACACGCATTAATATGGTCTATGAACAATCTTACTGTGCTATTATCTGTTGCATAAGAATGTCTAATGTGCACTGATTTAAAGCGTAGGATTTACTAGTAGATCATTAGTAGGAATAACATGTGTTGTTTTATATTCACAATAATATTTTTAATTAATTTGTTTTTATTATATATAGATATATTTTTTTATTCTGATCAGTCCTTTATCATTAGATAAATGTATCACATAAGTCCATGTAGTATCTGGAAAATAGAGGATTATATGATTTGTAAATTGCACTATATGTTATGCAATAGGAGATGATCAGAATGCAATATCTCCTATCACCATCAGGAGTGCTGATAATGGATATCCCAGTGCGCTGTGAATAGGATTTGTTGGTTTGTTACAGCCAAAGCAGGTGCGCGCAGGGAGAGCAGCGTATCATCAGCTGAGGGCTGATAAACATTGTAGACGCGCACCCAGCTGGTGATTCACGTCACACAGTGGGAGTGTGTCACATTACCATAGCACTATATTAAGAGATGCATTACGTCACGTGGCCACGCCCTCTGAAGACGTTCCTGGACTTGTGTCCAATCACGAAACGTGTCAGGGCAAGGCCACGTGAACCAACTAGCCAATCGAGCGAGAGGCATCCCGGGACTCACGGCGTCAGGAGGAGGAATCCCCCGGCAGACAGCACAGTGAGAGCCGCTCCACGTACGGACTAGCTTTTTTAACGCTGACTTTTAACCCCGACTTTGTAAGTGTAACTTTGAAGAGATCCCATGTCTAATAAAATGCAGTTTTACACTATGTGGAGTATCTCTTCTTTCCTTACATGATCATCCATCTATGGGAGGATTAGTACACTTAACATTGACCAGAGATGAGTGGAGTTTGAGAGGAGCCTTACAGCCGTTTGTGAAACAACAGGTGTCTGACTGCACAACTATCTCGTCTATCTGGTGAGTGAGGTCCTCTTGGGGGATCCAGTCGAGGCAAATTTTCTGTTTATTGATGCAAGCCTAAACTGCAGGAACCTATAGATTTAGGAGCTCTCCATATCTTGATATATAGGACTCATTCACGGACTTGTGCTACTAACAGCAATATTTTTATATATGTCATACTATTATTTTATTTTATTTATTATTACAATTACATATGCATTTATAGTAGTACTTACATACTTTTTCAGTAGTGATTAGAACGCGTGTACCTTTGATTCAAGGTTGCATACTAATGCCATCTTAAGCAGGGTGTGTTAATTCACATTTTCAGGTTCTGAGATCAGTTTATGAACCTACTTGTTAGCGCTGTTAATGTGCTATAGATTGATGATACTTTTAGAACATTAATTTTGTGTACATAACCCCTAACATATACTTCACCTTATAACAGCTGCTTATACTGCTGATCTTTTTATTGAGACAGATTAATTTCAGGGTCTCTTTTCATCAGCCATTGTGCGCTAGGTTCAGTGTTTCTTTTCTGGTCATTTGAACAGACGTGATTATACTGAGTTTTGGACATTATTAATATGTTTTAATGACTATTCATAATAATGTAATTGAGATTGTAAAAAAATTTAAAAATTATGCCCGGAACCCCACTTTAAGCAAATAGTCTCATATACGAAATTGAAGAAAAATTGAAGGTGTCCTATTCCAAAACAGACCAGTTTTAGAATGGACACCTTGATTTTTTCTTTAAGCTTTGAGTTCTGTTTTTTTCATATGATTTTGTTATTCAAATTTGGTAGTTGCTTGATAGTTAAACAGCACAACTGTTGCCAATATTTGCAGTGTTATAATAAGAGGGGTGACACCATGTTATACTGCACCAGGTGACACCAACACTATTGATGTCACTGCTGGTGCAGTAGGCAGAAGTGCTAACCCATTAGTCACTGTGTGGCCACATGTTTTTAGGTTGCATCTCTGTGGTGTCAAACTGTCCCTGGGGTGCAAGAAGTTAACCAATGAAGAGGTACTGTGAAAGGCCAGAGAGCCAGTGGCATATGCCATCTGTTTTGAAGGCTGGATATTGCTAAATACTGTCAGCATGCTGAGAAATAAACAGCTGTAATTTTGTGGGTTTTTGGTTTGGTAAGAGGCTGCAGGTAGTGCTGGTGGGGAAATGTTAAGGCCGATTAGAGTTCTTGCCCATGTAAATACTACAATTTCCAATGATGGTGGAACCCTCCTACACATAAATACTACAATTAGACATGATGTATTTAAGGACCTGAGTCAGGAGTGGATGTTTAACAACAAAGGGAGACCAGAGAACTTCTCTACATGAAGTGGCATGTTTGGTATTCCAACCCAGAACCTCAGGGCTGCTAAGCAGAAGTGCTAAGCTGTAAGCCACCGTGGTGGAATTACATTAGTCAGGAGTTATTCTTCTTGATTTATTCTGTTATATTTGGTGGGTCTTGGTGTGCGACTGTAGAATGGTGATGTTTCCCTCTAACTTTTGGGATTTTTTTTTTTTCTGTTGGTACACATCATATTGTTTGGGCTCAAATTAGGATCACTTGGAAATAAAAAAACACACAAAATTGTGACTCATTTTAAATTTGCATAAATAATGGTATTGTTTTTGGTTTGTAAAGACACCTGTCATTAGATCCAAGTCTAGGCTTTACTCTTGCCATAGCCCTAAAAAAAATCGGATTATTACCTTGACAGGTTTTTTTCCACAAAAAAAAAAAAAAAAACAGGCAGCTACCTGCATCTTGAGGGTACTTGCTGATAACCCTTTCTCCAAAGCCTCTTGAAGAAACTTTAGAACCGAGATAGTATTAAGAAAATTAAAGTTCTTGCTGGAACACCAGGTATTATAGACTTTCCAGACTTATATAGAAGTATATACAGTGGGGATCGAAAGTTTGGGCACCCATGTAAAAATTTCTATTAATGTGCATAAGGAAGCCAAGGAAAGATGGAAAAATCTCCAAAAGGCATCAAATTACAGATTAGACATTCTTATAATATGTTAGATTTTATTTCCATCATTCAGCAACCCATGTGCTGATTGTTGGGGCAAGGTCATGTTAACCAACGCTGAGGATCTGGCTGTCATCCTGATGGATTCTCCTGAAGCATCTGCCATATATTTGACCACTTTTAGCAAAGTGGGAAAGGACTCCAGTAGATCCTTCCTGGAAGTGCCTGCTATCACATGGTTTTTAAGATGCTCCAACCAACACTCCATGTTCCTGGCAACAACCGTGGCAGCCATTGCGGGTTTCAGATTGGATAGTCCCAAGCTTTCTTCAGTAGCCCATGTGCCCTTTTGTCCATAGCATTCTTAAAGTGTCAGAAAAAGGGAAAAAAATACATTTAAAATAACAAACATGTTATACTTCCCTCCACTGTGCAGTTCGTTTTGCACAGAGTGGCCCGATCCACGATTTCTGGGGCCCCTTAGCGGCTGTCTCTTGGCCTCCCCGCAATTACTCACCACAGTCATGCGAGAGCTTGCATGGTGGTCAGTAATTGCGGGCGCACTTCCGTGATACAGCGAGTGGCCATAGCCGCTCACTGTATCACTCGGCCCCGCTTCACTGAATGTGATTGACAGCAGTGCAAGCCAATGGCTGCGCTGCTCTCAATCCATCCGCTCTAGCCAATCAGCAGCCAGGCTGAGCGGAAAAGAGGATATCGGGACCATGCGTGACTTTTGAGGGGTCAGGTAAGTATAACGGGGGCTCAGGGGAGCGGCAGCATTCGATGTTTTTTCACCTTAATGTATAGATTGCATTAAGGTGAATTTTTATTTTCTTTACAACTCCTTTAAGGACGCCCATATCCTCGAAAGCTAGATCAGTCTTTCTAGGTACTTGGGAGAAGGCGGCATCTATTTTTGTTCCAAACCAAAGGAAATTTTCTTTTAAGGGCTTTGGAGAAAAACTGTCTTTTCTGGCTCCCGCCACTCTTTCTTAATGGTATCTGTAAGAATCTTGTGGACTGGGAACACTACGTCTAACTTCCTCCAGCCCGATACATTTTGTCATGTATCGACAACTGGGATTTTTCCTCTTGAAATTCTAGAGTGGTATATATTGCTTTAAGCACCTCTTCTAGTGAAAGTTTATACCTAGAGGATCTCGCCTCTTCCTCCTCATCCTCAGAATCAACAGTTGAGGGAGGAATGCTTCCTTTTTCTTCCTCAGACTCACTCTCCACTGGTCTGGAAGTGGAAGGAGGGAGACTGGATTGAGAACACTGTTCCTGGCTGGCACTCTGGCCTTTTCCCTACCAGGGAACACACTGTCCCTAGGGTCGTTGTCAATTATTTTCTTAGAGGATAAGAGCTCTTTACACTCCTGTGTAGATTCTTCCCTCACTAAATCTGCAATGCAGGATCTGCACAGTGGTTTTGGCCAAGAATCCCTTAAAGGGTTTTTGCATGAGGGGCATTTTCTTCCTGTTCTCTCTGACTTAGCTGTGGCTTTCTGAAACAGTAAACAGCAAAATTCCCAGGTTAAATAAAACCCCTAATAAGAGAACACACAGTACCCTTAGCATACACCTAATGTGTCCCAGAGTCTCACTCCTTGCTGAACTGCTATTAGCGCATTAACACTATAGCAGACAGCTGCAGGTTTTAACTACACACACACAAAAGAAACACCCAGTGCAAAAAAGGAAAGAGGCACCACTGTACCTTTCCTGGCCGGGAACATGGGCCCTGCATCCGCCATCGCTGCTGACGGCTTAGCTTCTTCCATTATGAACTGCCACACCTGCTGCCATTGGGTTTTAAATATCTTCCTTTCCTCTGCTTCTCCCAAGAGCAGAAGGAAGTCCCGGCCACATGACCCACCTCTTTCTCCTGCGTTCCAGCAGCTGGAAGTCTCCGCCCACCAGAACTGACGTCACCCGCTGTCCGGGATTCGGCGCTGCCATGCAGAGCCCTGGCATGGACACTTAGTGAGCACAACCGCACCCCCCGAACACCCTGGGCAGACGACCCCTGGCCCAACCATTACTCCTGTGACCTGGTAAAGGAAGAGACACTGGAGCGCCCCCTCACGTGCAGGAAGGAGCTAGGTTGGTCTGGAAGAAAAGCAGATGAAGGTACTGCCAAAACCCCCCCTCCTGGAGAGAGCTCAGGCCCTCTGGTTCCCCAGCAGTGCTTTCACCATGGCGGAGGAAACACTAAAACTGAAGGCATGGTGGAAGCAGCTGCTTTTAAAAAGGGGCTTTATCACACAGTGTTTCCTGGAAGAGGTGGAGCTATGGTGTCTCCAAGGTGCTGTCCTGAAAGGCAAAGGGAGAAATATATATTTTACCGAAACATTCCACATTCTAGCATTCTTAAAAAAAATAGATGATGAAGAAGCAACATTGTTGCAAGGACAATTTCTTTGAGAGAAAGATACATTTCATCTCAACATGAAAAGGATTTATTTGGGGACCTTACAATCGTACTATTAGAATCAATAGCTGAAACTTGCATTGGGCTACATAACTCACTTTCACTCACAAAAAAACTCTCCTTTAACCCAGCGTTCCTTTTGGTATTTACTAGGGTTGTCCCGATACCAGTATCGGTATCAGGACCGATACTGAGTATTTGTGGGAGTACTTGTCGTCGTCCCCCCCGCCGCAGCCGCATACCGCTATCAGATCACCCGTCCAATCCCGAGCAAGGGGGAGTGTCTATACGCGGCGGGGAACACAGCTATTCAAATGAAAGCTGTAATGTTTTCCGCACGCTGATTAACGCGGCGGTGACGATGGCATCTAGGTATGTCTGTCATTCATAGAAAAGCTTGTCTGAACAAGTGCTTTTTCTGAAAGAGAAATGTTAGTAAGGAGGAACCTAAGGGGATGTTTGATATGATTGCAACTAGGGTTGTCCCGATACCAGTATCAGTATCGGGACCGAGACTCCCGCATTTGTACTCACGCAAATACCCCCGATGCCTGAATAGAATACTTGTCCAGTCCCCCCGCCGCCACCATGAAAGCCGCCGCATCGAAAGCCACAGACGCATGGGTTAAACAGCGCGCGGGAACATCACAGCTTTAATTTGAATAGCTGTAGTGTTCCCGTCGCGTATAGACACTGCCACTTGCTCTGGATTTGATGGGTGATCGTGATCTGTCCAATCCCGAGCAAGGGGGAGTGTCTATACGCACAGGGAAACCAGCTATTCAAATGAAAGCTGCGATGTTCCCCGTGCGGCGGCGGCTTTCAGCGGCTAGGTATGGGGGACATGGCTGGAGGGACATGGCGGCCGGGACATGGCTGCATATGTGGGGGACATGGCTGCATATGTGGGGGACATGGCTGGGGGGACATGGCTGCATATGTGGGGGACATTGCTAAAGGGACATGGCTGCATATGTGGGGGACATGGCTGGGGGGACATGGCTGCATATGTGGGGGACATGGCTGCATATGTGGGAACATGGCTGGGGGGACATGGCTGGAGGGACATGACTGCATATGTGGGAGACTGTCAGAAGATATCGTACTTACCGAGGCCGAGATACTGCGGACGGCTCACCCTTGCGAACCAGCGCTGACCGCCCTCTGGTGGTGGGAACAGAGGGGTGACAGCACCAGGAGGCACCGGTACCGGAAACAGGTAGCTGAGTAGAAGTGCAGGCGGAGGTAGCCACAGGAAGCCACTGGAGACACCTGGTGGACAGGTGTGGAACCTGGGTGCACTGGGTCTGCAGGCAGGATAGCAGCTAGGGTTGTCCCGATACCGATACTATACTGGGTATCCGGACCGATACAGAGTATTTGCGGGAGTACTTGTACTCCCGCAAATACCCCCGATACCGAAATAGAATACTTCCCCCCCCCGGCGCCGCCATGTATAGACACTCCCCCCTCTCGTGATTGGACAGATCCGTCCAATCACGAGAGGGGGAGTGTCTATACATGGCAGCGCGGGCTTTACAAGTATACAAGCGAAAGCTTGTAATGCTCGCCGTTGTCATGCACCAGGATTAACGGCAGCAGCGGCGGCTTTGCTGCACATCAGGTATGGGGGACAGAACATGGCTACATATGTGGGGACAGGACATGGCTGCAATATGTGAGGGGGGAAATACATGGCTGCAATATGTGAGGGGGGAAATACATGGCTGCAATATGTGAGGGGGGAAATACATGGCTGCAATATGTGAGGGGGGAAATACATGGCTGCAATATGTGAGGGGGGAAATACATGGCTGCAATATGTGAGGGGGGAAATACATGGCTGCAATATGTGAGGGGGGACATACATGGCTGCAATATGTGAGGGGGGAAATACATGGCTGCAATATGTGAGGGGGGAAATACATGGCTGCAATATGTGAGGGGGGAAATACATGGCTGCAATATGTCAGGGGGGAAATACATGGCTGCAATATGTCAGGGGGGAAATACATGGCTGCAATATGTCAGGGGGGAAATACATGGCTGCAATATGTGAGGGGGGAAATACATGGCTGCAATATGTGAGGGGGGAAAGACATGTCTGCAATATGTGGGGGGGACATGTCTGCAATATGTGGGGGGGACATGTCTGCAATATGTGGGGGGGACAAAGTCCAAGGCAAGCAATAGATCAGGTATCCAATCAGGTAAGTTGGGCCGTCCGGGTCAAACAGGTAACTTTAAATAGGGCGGTGAGGATTCTGATTGGTTCCGACGGAGCCGTGTGCGCGCGCGTGCCCACGCACCCGTTGCGCCGCCGGACAGCGCATGCGCTGCGTAGGGACGCACGATAGCGCCGCTCTTCTGCGCATGTGCGCGAATCCGTAGTTAGCAGAACTGGTGCCCTGACAGACATGGCTGCATTTGTGAGGGACATGGCTGCATTTGGGGACACATTTAAAAAAAGTATCGGTATTCGGTATCGGCGAGTACTTGAAAAAAAAGTATCGGTACTTGTACTCGGTCCTAAAAAAGTGGTATTGGGACAACCCTAATTGCAACAGATGTTTCACAAATATACTGGAACTGCCACCAACAGCTAGTGATACATAACCCTGTTTGTAAACTTACAGCCTCTTGCTTGAACGTAGACTGACTTTATAAAAGCTAGTGTTTTAGGCAGGAAGGTAGTAGACCAAAGTAAACCCATAATGTGCATTATTCTTGTTTTTATAATGAGCCTGCAGAGCATTGCATCCACAATCTTAGATCGTGGGTATGTTGTCGAGCTCCTGCAGACTTTGTCTTCAGTTTGCCTGCCTGTACCTCTATACAGACAGACGGTTACAAAGCTGAAGAAGTGCTAATGAACCAAGAGTGCTCTTATCGGTACCCTGGCAGTTAATTCAACACTAAAAGCCGTATGCTTTGGGACTTGTAGTTCATTCATTCAATCAGATTGTTTTGAATGAATCATGCGGCTTTGTGGGCTGAGCCCCTCACAGCTGCCAGGAACAATGAATGTCCGTGGTTTTAGGACTGTGGCCACAATGGAACACTAGGATGGCTTTGCACTTGTTTTTTTTGTCTTATAAGAATAAGAAACGTCGCTGACATAATGAACGTGAGTGAGAATACGTGTTACAGTACTGTGAAAAGCCAGCATGATGAAGCAGGTTGAATGTCACCACGGTCATTCATCTGGCAAGAGGTGATAGAGAAGACTTTCTGTGGTAATAGCGCAGGAGAAGACTTTCTGTGGTAATAGCGCAGGATTGACAGGTAGATACATGACAAAAGAATTTTCATATCCAGGTGCTGACAGTCTGATTTATAGCTCACTTTATTTACATGTGATAGGTTTATGACCATTTCTTTTGTTACCTGAATTGCTTTATTTGTGTTTGAAGAAACAACAGTATAATGCCAGTCGGGCTATTAACCACTTCCATACCAGACATGGCTGCATCCGTGGGGGGGGGGACATGGCTGCATCCGTGGGGGGACACACATGGCTGCATCCGTGGGGGGACACACATGGCTGCATCCGTGGGGGGGGACACATGGCTGCATCCGTGGGGGGGACGACACATGGCTGCATCCGTGGGGGGGACGACACATGGCTGCATCCGTGGGGGGGACGACACATGACACACATGGCTGCATCCGTGGGGGGGACGACACATGGCTGCATCCGTGGGGGGGACGACACATGGCTGCATCCGTGGGGGGGGGGGACGACACATGGCTGCATCCGTGGGGGGGGGGGACATGACACATGGCTGCATCCGTGGTGGGGGGGGGACGACACATGGCTGCAACCGTGGGGGGGGGGGACGACACATGGCTGCATCCGTGGGGGGGGGGGAGGACATGGCTGCATCCGTGGGGGGGGGGGGACATGGCTGCATCCGTGGGGGGGGGGGACATGGCTGCATCCGTGGGGGGGGGGGGGACATGGCTGCATCCGTGGGGGGGGGGGGGACATGGCTGCATCCGTGGGGGGGGACATGCATCCGTGGGGGGGGGGGGGGGGACATGGCTGCATCCGTGGGGGGGGGGGACAGGGGGGGGGGGGGCATGGCTGCATGGAGGGGGGGGGGGGGGGACATGGCTGCATCCGTGGGGGGGGGGGGGACATGGCTGCATCCGTGGGGGGGGGGGGACATGGCTGCATCCGTGGGGGGGGGGGGGGGGACATGGCTGCATCCGTGCTGGGGGGGGGGGGACATGGCTGCATCCGTGGGGGGGGGGGGGGACATGGCTGCATCCGTGGGGGGGGGGGACATGGCTGGGGGGACTGGCTGCATCCGTGGGGGGGGGGGGGGACATGGCTGCATCCGTGGGGGGGGGGACATGGCTGCATCCGTGGGGGGGGGGGGGGGGACACATGGCTGCATCCGTGGGGGGGGGGACCCTGTGCGGGGGGGGGGACATGGCTGCATCCGTGGGGGGGGGGGGACACATGGCTGCATCCGTGGGGGGGGGGGGGGACACATGCTGCATCGCTGGGTGGGGGTGGACAATGGCTGCATCCCGGGGGTGGGGGGGGAGGACATGGGGGGACACATGCTGCATCCGTGGGGGGGGGGGGACACATGGCTGCATCCGTGGGGGGGGGGACACATGGCTGCATCCGGGGGGGGGGGGGGCACACATGGCTGGCTGCACCGTGGGGGGGGGGGGACACATGGCTGCATCCATGGGGGGGGGGGGGGGACACATGGCTGCATCCGTGGGGGGGGGGACACATGGCTGCATCCGTGGGGGGGGGGGGGACACATGGCTGCATCCGTGGGGGGGGGGCTGACACACATGGCTGCATCCGTGGGGGGGACATGGGGGGGGGGACACATGGCTGCATCCGTGGGGGGGGGGGGACACATGGCTGCATCCGTGGGGGGGGGGACACATGGCTGCATCCATGGGGGGGCTGCATCCGTGGGGGGGGGACACATGCTGCATCCATGGGGGGGGACACATGGCTGGGGGGATCCATGGCTGGGGGGGACATGCTGCATCCATGGGGGGACACATGGCTGCATCCATGGGGGGGACACATGCTGCATCCGTGGGGGGACACATGGCATCCGGGGGGGGGGACACATGGCTGCATCCGTGGGGGGGGACACATGGCTGCACCGTGGGGGGGACACATGGCTGCATCCGTGGGGGGGGACACATGGCTGCATCACACATGGCTGCATCCGTGGGGGGGGACACATGGGGGGACACATGGCTGCATCCGTGGGGGGGGCATCCGTGGGGGGACACATGGCTGCATCCGTGGGGGGGGGGGGGGGACACATGGCTGCATCCGTGGGGGACACATGGCTGCATCCGTGGGGGACACATGGCTGCATCCGTGGGGGGGGGGGGGGGGCGTGGGGGGGGGGGGGGGACACATGGCTGCATCCGTGGGGGGGGGGGGGGGACACATGGCTGCATCCGTGGGGGGGCTGGGGGGGGGGGGGATGGCTGCATCCCTGGGGGGGGGGGGGGGACACATGGCTGCATCCGTGGGGGGGGGGGGGGACACATGGCTGCATCCGTGGGGGGGGGGGGACACATGGCTGCATCCGTGGGGGGGGGGGGAGGGGGGGGACACATGGCTGCATCCGTGGGGGGGGGGGGACACATGGACATGGCTGCATCCGTGGGGGGGGTGGGGCGGGGGGGGGGGGACCGGGGGGGGGGGACACATGGCTGCATCCGTGGGGGGGGGGGGGACGACACATGGCTGCATCCGTGGGGGGGGGGGGAGGGGGGACACATGGCTGCATCCATCCGTGGGGGGGGGGGGACATGGCTGCATCCGTGGGGGGGGGGACACATGGCTGCATCCGTGGGGGGGGGGACGGGGACACATGGCTGCATCCGTGGGGGGGGGACACATGGCTGCATCCGTGGGGGGGGGGGCTGCATCCGTGGGGGGGGGGACACACATGGCTGCATCCGTGGGGGGGGGGGGGGGACGACACACATGGCTGCATCCCGTGGGGGGGACACATCCGTGGTGGGGGGGGGACATGGCTGCATCCGTGGGGGGGGACACATGGCTGCATCCGTGGGGGGGGGGGGGGGGGACATGGCTGCATCCGTGGGGGGGGGACATGGCTGCATCCGTGGGGGGGGGGACATGGGGGGAACATGGCTGCATCCGTGGGGGGGACATGGCATCCGGTGGGGGGGGGGACTGGCTGCATCCGTGGGGGGGAACATGGCTGCATCCGTGGGGGGGAACATGGCTGCATCCGTGGGGGGGAACATGGCTGCATCCGTGGGGGGGAACATGGCTGCATCCGGGGGGGGGGAACATGGCTGCATCCGTGGGGGGGAACATGGCTGCACCGTGTGGGGGGAACATGGCTGCATCCGTGGGGGGGAACATGGCTGCATCCGGGGGGGGAACATGGCTGCATCTGGGGAACATGGCCATGTGGGGGGGGGGGGGACATGGTCGCATCCGTGGGGGGGGGGGACATGGTCGCATCCGTGGGGGAACATGGCTGCATCCGTGGGGGAACATGGCTGCATCCGTGGGGGAACATGGCTGCATCCGTGGAGGAACATGGCTGCATCCGTGGGGGAACATGGCTGCATCCGTGGGGGAACATGGCTGCATCCGTGGGGGAACATGGCTGCATTTGGGGACACATTTAAAAAAAAGTATCGGTATTCGGTATCCGCGAGTACTTGAAAAAAAGTATTGGTACTTGTACTCGGTCCCAAAAAAGTGGTATCGGTACAACCCTAGTATTTACTATAACTCTTGGGGAAAAAAACATGGGAGTCAAAATGAGAGTTGTTTGCATGTCTGAGCATGCTCAGTTGTGCTGGCACTTAGTTGTAAAGACGGAGAATTTTTCTCTTTTCAGACTTTTAACGATATTTCAGTGTAGAAATCACTTTTTCACACACTTTAACCACTTAACGACTGCCGCAAGTACATATACGTCAGCAGAATGGCACGGACAGGCACAGGTCCGTGCCGATGCATGCGGCGGTTCCCGTTGCTGTAGGAGTGATCCGGGATGAGGGGGCAGCTGTTCGTTTCTGGCCACCCCCTCGCGATCGCTCCCAGCCAATCCCCTTCTGCCTGTGGACTTCCTCTGCCTGTGTAATGTACACACAGGCAGAGGAAGTGATGTCACCTCTCCTCCTGCCGGTATTTTTGTCCGGCGAGAGGAGAGAAGACATCATAAGTGTGTTGCATAACAGCACACTGACACACTGTACACAAAGGCACACAAATCCCCCAGTCACCGCCCTAGCCCCCTGTCACAGTGTCACTGATTGCAGTGATCATTTATTTTCTGATCACTGCATTTAGTGTCAGTTGTGACAGTAAAAAGTGTCACGGCAGTTAGTGTCAGGCCCCTTTAGGTTCAGGGTAGTCCCCTACCCCCCCTAATAAAGGTTTAACCCCTTGATCACCCCCCCCCCCCCCCAGTTAACCCTTTCACCCCCTATTGCCAGTGTCATTAAGCGATCGTTTTTCTTTTTTCATTTTAATTTTTATTGAATTTTCAAACATAAACAATAAAGTACATACATACACTTATAGATTAACACACAAAACTATTTACATTTATGGTCTCATTATATTCCCTTTAAAATTCAGTACAAATGATGTATCTAGTACAAATACACAACTCCTGTATTCCTCATCTGCCTTACATATTCTTATACAGTAGGTGACTGGGATATTGTGTCAATCTCGCTCCCTTTCTCGGCGAGATTGAGCACTTGCGAGCCCCATCGCGGGAGCCAGCGCCGAGCTGGCTTGCCGCGATGGAGACAAAGCCGTCATAGAAGCGACGGGGATCCGACGCAGATTCCCGCCAATTCTACACGTGGGCGGAGTTTGTTATGAATCCTGAGAAGGAAGTCCCCGCCGGATTTTAAATAAAAATCCAGGTTGTTTTCCCCCCTCAGGAGCATAACAGGCCCTTAGGTCTGGTATGGGTTGTAAGGAGACCCCCCCTACGCCGAAAAAACGGCGTGGGGGTCCCCCCACAATCCATACCAGACCCGTATCCAAAGCACGCCGGCCGGCCGGTCAGGAGGGGAGTGGGGGGCGAGCGAGCGCCCCCCCCCCCCCCCCCCTCCTGAGCCGTACCGGGCAGCATGCCCTCAACATGGGGGGGTCAGGTGCTCTGGGGCAGGGGGCGCACTGCGGCCCCCCACCCCAGAGCACCCTGTCCCCATGTTGATGAGGACAGGGCCCCTTCCCGACAACCCTGGCCGTTGGTTGTCGGGGTATGCGGGCGGGAGGCTTATCGGAATCTGGACGCCTCCTTTAATAAGGGGGCCCCCAGATACCGGCCCCCCACCCTAAGTGAATGAGTATGGGGTACATTGTACCCCTACTCATTCACCTGCAAGAAAAGTTTAAACACAAATAAACCACACAGTGTATTGAAATATTTTATTAGTTGGCCGCCGGGGGGGGTGTGTATGATCGCTTTTATAAAAGCGCCCCCCTCCGGCGGGCTTCTGCGGGGGGTGGGTGCCGCTGTTCTTCACCGCCGTCTGGTTCTCTTCTGCCGCCGGGGGGGCGCTTTGATAAAAGCGCCCACCACCCGGCGGGCTTCCTTCGACATCTTCGGCGGCGGGGGGGGTCTTCTCCCGCTCTCCGGGGTCTTCTCCGGCTCTCCGGGGGTCTTCTTCTTCTTCAGGACTCGCCGCCGCTATCTTCGTGTGTTAGCTCAATTACTGGCGGCGGCGAGTCCCCTCTTCTGTGACGTCATCTTCTTCTTCTTCTCCAGATGTTGACGCGACGCTTCCTTCCGCTGTTATGGCTGGCGCGCGGCTCGCAGCGAGTTATATAGGCCTGTCTTGTGACGTCGCAGTCCCATCATGCTCCGGTAGGTACCCGACCCAAGACCCCCGGAGAGCGGAGAAGACCCCCGGAGAGCCGTAGAAGACCCCCGGAGAGCCGGAGAAGACCCCCGGAGAGCGGGAGAAGACCCCGGAGAGTGGGAGAAGACCCCCCGCCGCCGAAGATGTCGAAGGAAGCCCGCCGGGTGGTGGGCGCTTTTATCAAAGCGCCCCCCCCGGCGGCAGAAGAGAACCAGACGGCGGTGAAGAACAGCGGCACCCACCCCCCCGCAGAAGCCCGCCGGAGGGGGGCGCTTTTATAAAAGCGATCATACACACCCCCCCGGCGGCCAACTAATAAAATATTTCAATACACTGTGTGGTTTATTTGTGTTTAAACTTTTCTTGCAGGTGAATGGGTAGGGGTACAATGTACCCCATACTCATTCACTTAGGGTGGGGGGCCGGTATCTGGGGGCCCCCTTATTAAAGGAGGCTTCCAGATTCCGATAAGCCTCCCGCCCGCATACCCCGACAACCAATGGCCAGGGTTGTCGGGAAGGGGCCCTGTCCTCATCAACATGGGGACAGGGTGCTCTGGGGTGGGGGGCCGCAGTGCGCCCCCTGCCCCAGAGCACCTGACCCCCCCATGTTGAGGGCATGCTGCCCGGTACGGCTCAGGAGGGGGGGGGGGGGGGGCGCTCGCTCGCCCCCCATTCCCCTCCTGACCGGCCGGCGTGCTTTGGATACGGGTCTGGTATGGATTGTGGGGGGACCCCCACGCCCTTTTTTCGGCGTAGGGGGGGTCTCCTTACAACCCATACCAGACCTAAGGGCCTGTTATGCTCCTGAGGGGGGAACCCATGCCGGATTTTTATTTAAAATCCGGCGGGGACTTCCTTCTCAGGATTCATAACAAACTCCGCCCACGTGTAGAATTGGCGGGAATCCGCGTCGGATCCCCGTCGCTTCTATGACGCACTCGCTGGAATGTGCTTTTACTATTCCAGCGAGTGCGAGATGTCGGAAGCCTGTCGCCGAGAATCAGCGCGATGCTGACGTGCTATAAACACATTCTCGGCGGCAGGCACTGTACTAATATTCCCGTTTAAACTTTTACAGACCTCAGTGACAACAAAAGAAAAAAAACCCCGGTGGGGGGTAAAAATAAGGGACTGGGATCTGTAGATGGACAGAGGAAAGGAGAGCGGGGGAGAGGGAGGGGAAAGACAAGAGGAGAGAAAGGAGATATATATATATATATTAGGACTGTGCAAATTAACTTTTAATTAATCGATTAATTTTAAAAAATTTTGATCGATTAAAATTCTTTTGATTGGTACTCACCTTCTGGGCCTTCAGGGGGTTCGGTCGGAGATCCGGTAACATCACGGACACTGGCGGGGCTTGCGGCGTCCATCTGAAGGGCTCCTTTGCTGTGCCTTCATATCTGCATGCCGGCGGGACCTTACAATCTGCCACACGCAAGGGCTGTTACACTTCCCTCTATCAACCTGGGATTCTACAGCCATCCACTGGGAGTTGTGATAGTTCCCTTCACGGACATCTACATGCCGACGAACTGATGTTAACCCCTCCCCATCTGGATTCAGCAGTGGTATCATTGTACACATTTTTATACCAGTATCATACTTGGCTACATATTTTTTGACTGCTTTTGGTACCATTTGGTATTACTCGCACCATTTTTACAGTTTATGTAGCTACATCGATTTTATCTCCAGTGCAATATTTATTTGGTTACCTACTTGAAGACTATAAAAGTTTTAATGCTATTCCCATCGAACGCCTTTGTGTGTTTTTTGTATCCTGCTTTCCATTTTTCCAGTGGTTGGGAGCTGCACTGGGAATCAGCCTGCAAGGAGAGCAGCTAAAAGTAGTTGGATCTGTATGTGCGTTATAATTAATCGAAATTAGTCGATTAAAAAAAAAAAAAATTAATCGAACACAAATTTTTTGATCAGTAACAGCCCTAATTATATATATATATATATATATATATATATATATATATTCAAAATAAATCACGGTGGCCCTTCCCAAAAACCCAGCGCTTCAGGAAGACAGAGAATACTTATAATAAATAAAACTATAAGTTTAAAGCACGATAATAAACCCACAAAGTGAGAGTGTGTAGATCTACAATACACCTCCCTCACTTGTCAAGCAAATAACTGCTGGAGCTGCTACTATAACCTGTCCTAAGGCAGGTAATAAACACTAACAAAACCACATATAAAACAATATGAAGCAGCGCTCCTTAATTGGAATGTCACTTGCTATGATATGAAAAGTCCAAAGTTCATATGAATAAATGATGGAAAAAAGAAGTTAATCCCAAGATGATCCGTGAAAAGGAAAGAGGAGATGTATCTCTCAAACACCATAAGATTCTTTTTGACCACCACCACCACGTGCAATAGCTGAATGAAACTCTTACCAGACAGCGCTGGATATAAAGCGTTGTATTGTAACACACAGCCTGAGAGTTGTCTCAACCAACCCAGACGCGTTTCGTCATAGGAATGACTTCATCTGTGGGTGTGGCCACAGATGAAGTCATTCCTATGACGAAACGCGTCTGGGTTGGTTGAGACAACTGTCAATCTAAGTGACGTCATCACGCTACTAGGCGTTGGCGCGTGAGAACACAGCGGGACCTAACCAACTGAGTCAGACGGCGATCGCTGTTTTGAACACCTCCGCCAAAGACCAGCTGCGGTGATGAACGATCACAATGTATGTGATATATGCCGAATGATTTTACTGAATTGTTGTAAGTGTATTTCTTACATTTTATGTGATTTTTACAATAAACCCTACGGAATTACGCTATGTGCCACCATCTGCTTTTTTTGTTTCCTCACATGTGAGTTGATATCCATAAGAGGAGAGAATTTGGATTTTTCTCTCAGGCTGTGTGTTACAATACAACGCTTTATATCCAGCGCTGTCTGGTAAGAGTTTCATTCAGCTATTGCACGTGGTGGTGGTGGTCAAAAAGAATCTTATGGTGTTTGAGAGATACATCTCCTCTTTCCTTTTCACGGATCATCTTGGGATTAACTTCTTTTTTCCATCATTTATTCATATGAACTTTGGACTTTTCATATCATAGCAAGTGACATTCCAATTAAGGAGCGCTGCTTCATATTGTTTTATATGTGGTTTTGTTAATATATATATATATATATATATAAATCTGTATTATTCCTTGTTCCTCTAAAGTGCATGTGCCTATCTCAAAGTCTCTAAGAAGAAATCTCCAAAGGGGTGCATGTGCAAAAAAAAAAAGGGGGAGAAAAAAACAAAACAAAGAACCGCTATAGGGAGAAATCTTAATTATTTCTCTAGGTGCAAGTGCCTAATCCAAATCTTTAACCACTTTAGCCCCGGACCATATTGCTGTCCAATGACCAGAGCACTTTTAGCGATTCGGCACTGCGTCGCTTTAACTGACAATTGCGCGGTCATGCGACGTGGCTCCCAAACAAAATTGGCGTCCTTTTTTTCCCACAAATAGAGCTTTCTTTTGGTGGTATTTGATCAGATCTGCGGTTTTTATTTTTTGCGCTATAAACAAAAATAGAGCGACGATTGTGAAAAAATTCAATATTTTCTACTTTTTTCTGTAATAAATATCCCCCAAAAATAAATAAAAAAACGTTTTTTTCCTCAGTTTAGGCCGATACGTATTCTACATATTTTTTCGTAAAAAAATCAGCAATAAGCGTTTATTGATTGGTTTGCGCAAAAGTTATAGCGTTTATAAATTGGGGGGTAGTTTTATGGCATTTTTATTATTATTATTTTTTTTACTAGTAATGGCGGCGATCAGCATTTTTCAGTACTGCAACATTATGGCGGACACTTCGGACACTTTTGACACATTTTTGGGACCATTGGCATTTTTATAGCGATCAAGGCTATAAAAATGCATTGTATTACTAAAAAAATGCCATTGGCAGTGAAGGGGTTAACACTAGGGGGCAGGGAAGGGGTTAAGTGTGTTCCTGGGTGTGTTCTAACTGTATGGGGGGGTGGACTCACTAGGGGAAATCACTGATCTTCCGTTCATACATTGTATGAACAGAAGATTAGCGTTTCCCCGTTGACAGGACTCGGAGCTTTGTGTTTACACACAAAGCTCCCGGTCCCCGCGCTGTGACGAACGAGCGCGCGTGCCCGGCGGCGATCGTACCTGCCGGGCACGCGCGCGCCCCCTAGCGGCCGCGAAAGTCCCGACGTAGAGCTACGGGCTCTCGCCCAGGAGAGCCGACCTGCCGCCGTATAACTGCGGCGGCTGGTCGGCAAGCAGTTAAGGAGCTGACTTTTATTCCCTCCAAAAGGGTGCATGTGCAAGAGAGGAGAGAAAAAAAAAAGAGAAAGAAATATAGGGGGGTGCATTTAAAATTACAATTGTTATAGAGCATACAATACAATTATCATTGATTCTCTAAAGTGCCTATGCCTATCTGAGCATTAAGGGGAAATCTTAATCCTCTTATTGTGCTTGTGTCCAAAAAAAAAAAAACGCTATTGTTATAGAGGGAGAAATCTTAATTATTTGCGAGTGCCTAATCCAAATCTTTAAGGAGCCGACTTTTATTCCCTCAAGAGGGTGCATGTGCAAGAGAGGAAAAAAAAAAGGGGGGGGGGGGTGCATTTAAAATTACCATTGATAGAGAATACAATACAATAATCATTGATTCTCTTAAGTGCCTATCCGAAGCATTAAGGAGAAATCTTTTAATCCTCTTATTGTGCTCGTGTCCAAAAAAAACTAAATAAAAAAAAAAAAAAAAAAGGGAAACTAAAAATGGGGGGAGATGGGAAGGGGAGGGAGGGATACACATAGATAGCTTCCTGGTCACTTCAAAACTCCTCCTACCCTCTCATCTCCCCCTCCCCTCCTCCCACATCCCTGAAACTCCTCCATCCCTCCCATACCTTATTAAATCTTGCCCTATAGTTATTATCATGGGCGTCCGCTGAAATTTTTTCAGGGGGGGGGGGCGCTTCGGCAGCGGAGATACACAGTCGCATTTTACCCTTTCATCGACCGCTAGCATCCTTCAATATCTCTGTCACTACTGTGTACCCCTCTCCACAACTGCACCTCTGGACCCCTTTACATTACACAGACCCCTGCACCCCTTTACATTACACAACACCCTGCACCTCTGGACCCCTTTACATTACACAACACCCTGCACCTCTGGACCCCTTTACATTACACAGCACCCTGCACCTCTGGACTCCTTTACATTACACAGCACCCTGCACCTCTGGACTCCTTTACATTACACAGCACCCTGCACCTCTGGGCCCCTTTACATTACACAGCACCCTGCACCTCTGGACACCTTTACATTACACAGCACCCTGCACCTCTGGGCCCCTTTACATTACACAGCACCCTGCACCTCTGGACCCCTTAACATTACACAGCACCCTGCACCTCTGGACCCCTTTACATTACACAGCACCCTGCACCTCTGGACACCTTTACATTACACAGCACCCTGCACCTCTGGACACCTTTACATTACACAGCACCCTGCACCTCTGGACCCCTGAACATTACACAGCACCATGCACCTCTGGACCCCTGAACATTACACAGCACCCTGCATCTCTGGACGCCTTTATATTACACAGCATCCTGAAGCCTTTGGGTTCACACTGGTGTACTGGAGTTTGTCGCAGTGTATATGCAGTTTTTCTGCATTTAATCCCTACTTCTATTAGCTTGTGTAATTTTACTGCGTTTTCTGAAAGCACACCAAAGATTCAGTATAGAGAACATTTGGTGCACTTTCAGAAAATGTTGAAAAAAATGTGTAATCTAATAGAAGTCTGTGGGAGTTTGGTGAAAATGGAGATAAATGCCGGAAATCTGTGTATACACCGGCACTGCATCAGTGTAAACCCACTTGAGTCCTAGTTCACATATATGCGATTCCTGGATTGCATGTTGCTTGTCGGCCGTTCACTGTGCCCTTTGCAAACTGATACCGGTGTCAATGTAAAATTAATGACACCCCCATATCGGTTTGCAGATTGCAGTGAGAACTTTGGAATGGTGCAGGAATTGGATTGCATAGGTGTAAACACCCATCCACTCCAAAAAAAAAGGGTCCTGCACAGTTATGGTGCAAATTCCATTTCAGCCATACAGTTTTTATGGCTGAATTTGCATCGCACAGACATCCCATGTGATTTGCACAGCAATGCGGTGCAAATCGCATGCAATGTCTATGATCACACAAGTGAAAACCCTGGCTAAAGGCATAGCATAGGGTTAATGAAAGACTGCTGGAGGACAAGACAGGAAGTGAAAGATTTAGGAGAGAGAGGGCAGAGTACACAGTGACAATGCTGATAACTCACTTGATGTTCCCAGGATGTTCACACTAGTAGTTTAGTCGGCTCTTTAGCTATCAGCTACTTGTTTATGGGCTGTGCACAGAGCATGGACAACGGCACACAGAAACAGAGGGAAGGGAGGGAGGGGGCAGAGCAGATGCAGCCTCTTCCATTTCAGTGGAAGGGGGGTGGTTGTACTGGCTGGGATGTTACAATTTAACAGAGTGAGACACACAGCATTGTGCATATGGGTCAGTCCACCTGAGCTCTCCCTGCGCTGTCAGCATGTCTCATCTCTGCTGCACTACCAAGCCCGTCCTGCTCTCTGTTTCAAGTGTCTTCTCCTACGATCCTAGGGGGGGGGCAAACAACCCCCATTGCCCTATGGAGCGGACGCCCATGGTTATTATGTAATGCCCAGAGTTCCTCCATCACTCTGTTTTTTTCCCCATCTCCTCTATCCACTCCTCTACCGAGGGTGGTTCCTTTTTCTTCCAATTCCTTGGTATAAGTGCCTTTGCTCCGTTCAATAGATATGGGACCAATGAGTCTTTATATATTTTTTTTGTCATCCCCGTACTATGAAACAAGCATTCCCAAGGATCCTGTCTCACCTCCTGACCACTAATTATCTTTATCCAGGCCAATACTTCCTTCCAATACCCTTGAATCCGGGGGCAGTGCCACCATATATGGGCATGAGTTCCCTCCATCCCACATTCTCTCCAACACATGGATGATACTTCACTGTCTATTTTGTTCATTTTCATTGGGACATAATACCATTTGGAAAGGAGCTTATAGTTCATCTTTTACCCTTACTTCCATTGATGTTGTATGAATATATTCTAGAACATGCCTCTTCTGTTCTATGGGTATTACTTGGTTTAATTCTAATTCCCACCTTTCCACTATTTTTAATGCCTCAAGATCTCGTTTGGGTGTCCATATCTTGTATATTTTAGATAGTCCTCGTCTTCCTATTCCCCCTTGATCTATATATTTTTCCCATTGATTCAAATCATTGGGATCTCCCAGGGGCTTCGGAAGAGTGTTTACAAAGTGTTGGATCTGTCTATATCTCCATACATCTCCAGGGTGGGGACCATACCTTTCTCGTATATCATAAATAGAGCACAAGGTATCTCCTTTCATTAGGTCCGTCAGTTTTAAGGTTTCTGAGGTTGCCCACCTCAAATATATACCCAGACCCCCCTTCCTGGCAGGAAGTAATCTGTGCCTGTAAGTGGTAATAGCGGGCTATTGTAGAGCCATTTTTTTACTTTACAAACTCTATCCCATATTCTATACGTTTCTTTTGTTATTCCCAGAGTATTATGGTGAAGACTTCTAAAATGTTTCGGGACCCAGATTCTCTTTCCCAGGTGGCTTTCACTAAGGTTTTCTTCTACTTCTACCCATTTTTTTCCCCTCTCCCCCTGAAACCAATCAGTTATTCTTCTTAATACCGCTGCCTCATAATACCTTTTGAAGTCTGGTAGGTACAGTCCTCCCTCCTGTCTAGGTCTAATCAGAGTTTCTGTTGCTATGCGTGATTTTTTTTCCTTCCATATAAACCTCCTTATAATCTTCCCCAAGGTTCCAAAGAAGGCCTCTGAAATTTTTATCAGTAAGTTTTGGAAAATATATAGAACCTTGGGAAGGACCATCATCTTTATAGTGTTAATCCTTCCCCACCAGGAGATTCCATCTACCCTATATGCCTTTAGTTCTGTTTTTAATTTATTCAAGAGAAGTATATAGTTATCTTCATATAGGTACCTTTCTGTAACCGAGAGGATATTTCACCCCCCTCTGCTTCCATACAAATGGGTAAAGAGCCTCAAGATCTCTGCGTTCCTTATGGTTTACTGAGATACTAAGGATCTCTGTTTTTCCTCTATTAATGTTCAAATTTGAGATCACTCCATATTTCTCATATTCTATTATTCTATTATTATTAACGGTAAGGTCCGGCTCGGGTTCGACACGTATAGCATCATATCATCCGCAAACGCTGAGATCTTGTGCCCTCTCTCCCCCACCCTTATTCCCTCTATTTCCTGGTTCATCTGAATGGTTTCCAATAGCGGCTCTAATGATAGAACAAAAAGAAGGGGGGAGAGACGAGTCCCATTATAGAGTAGAAATCTCTCTGACAATGTGCCATTAACCCTCACCTGGGCCGATGGGCTAGAGTACAATGCCCCTATCCACTTCATCATATTAGGGCCTAGACCCACATGTAGTAGAGTTGCTAGCATAAACCCCCAATCCAGCCTATCAAATGCCTTTTTGGCATCAAATGATATGAACAAAATAGACTCTTTACCTTTTTTGCCTTTTGGATCAAAAACAGGGCTCTTAACACATTATCTCTTGTCTCCCTCCCGGGTATAAACCTCGCCTGATCCTTTTCTATCAGCCCAGATAGGAGAGGTCTTATTCTCTCGGCCAAAATTTTAGAGTAGATCTTTATGTCTACATTAATCAAAGAGATAGGCCTATAGCTGGCACACATTGCGGGATCCTTATCCTCTTTCCCTATTAAAGTTATGTGGGCTCCCAGGGCTTCTTCTCGCATTCTCATACCTTCCCCTATAGAGTTCATATATTTCTGGAAAAAGAAAGAATTTCTCCAAACCTTTTATAGTATGCTGAAGTATACCCGTCCGGGCGAGGGCTCTTTCCCATCTTAATGTTTTTTTATTGTTTGGTTTATTTCATCTATCGTTATTTCCCTCTCCAGATTACTAATCACATGTTCCGATAGACCCGAACTCTTTACGTTTTCTAAATATTGTTTAATTTTCTTGCTTTTATTCTGTGCTTCTATAATATCTTGCTCTTGGTTAACCTTATATAATTTTTGATAATATTCCTGGAATATATCAGTTATTTATTTGGTAGAATGTCTCAGGATGTCCTTTTTTATCTTTTATTTTCAAAATAGCATTTTGCATATTTCTTGGTTTTATAGACCTTGCTAAAAATCTTCCTGGCTTATTCCCCAAAGCATAAAATGTATTATTCATTTTATTAAAGACCCATTTAGTTTCCTGTTCTAAAAGTACGGAGATCCTCTTTCTTCCTCGTTAGCAATTTTAATACTTGTTCATCCTGTTTTTGTTTATGTGACTGTTCTAGACTCCAAATTTCTTCTAATAAAGTTTGAATCTGGGCCCGCCGTATTTTATTTCTCTTAGCTTTTTCCGCTATCAGCCTCCCCCTCATATATACCTTATATGTCTCCCAGAGCGTCGATGGGGCCACATTTTCTATATTATTATCATTAAAGAATAGACACATGTCCTTTTTCAGATCATCAGCTACCCTGGAGTTATTCAGAAGGGATTCATCCAATCGCCACACTCTGTCCCACTGGCGCCAGCCCCATCTCCAAAACCATCTCTACCGGGGCATGATCGGAGATAGTTATCGATTTTATTTCTACACTTCTCAATTCCTCTCCAGTAGCCGATGATCCAGCAGTACATGGTCAATTCTTGAATATGACTTATGCACTGATGAGAAATATGTAAAATCCCTCTCTTTAGGGTGCAACACCCTCCAAGCCTCCACTAATTGCATTTGATAGAGTTTATGTTTAATCAGTCTTAAAGATTTTCTCTCCGACCTCAAAGAAACAGGTTGGGTATCCAGCAAGGGGTCAAATACAAAATTAAAATCCCCTGTTAGAATTACCTTACCCTCTCTGAACCTCTCCAATTTATTCAGGATTTTCCTTAGAAAATCTTAAATTAGGGCAATACACATTAGCCAATGTATATTTTACCCTAGACAATGCGCCCTTAATAAATAGGTATCTTCCTTCCGGGTCTATTTCTGTATCTACCGTGAATTTTGTATTCCTGTCAAACCCAGTTGCAGTACCTTTTGACCTTTTGTTTGGGGAATGACTGTAAAACCAGGTCGGAAAATCTTTCGAATTTAAAGTAGTCTTAGACATTATCTTTAAATGGGTTTCTTGTAGGAACACTATATTGGCAGAGAGTCTCGTCATGTCTTGCAGAATCTGGGTAAACTTATTTGGGTTATTTAGCCCCTGGTACATTATATGTGACAATTTTTAATGGAGCCATTGTCTATATTTTGCTTTTATCCCCTATCATAGTCCCAGAGTCAGACTTCTGCAGAACATGAGACCTCCTTTCCTCCTTTAATATACCTTTGAGACCACATAAACCCCCTCCCCCATTCACACTGTACATCAGTGTTGCAACTCCCTCGGCCTGCGTCCAACCAGGCGACTTGCCGAGTGGGCTTTCCTTGGGGCATCTTGTATGTCCCCACTTCTCCGGTCCCCCATCAATTAAGGTCATCTACCGGACTAAGGAGGCGGACATAATTTACTCCATACTTTCCCCTCTCCACCCAATGACCATAGCCTGGGAATATTTAATATCATATTTCATTCCTCCCCTAATCTCTGCAATAAATATAATCTTCAACGATATCCCCGGTCATATTCACATTTAACCTCCCCTCCCCTTGAGGCTTTCCCTCCCTACATCCCCCCCCCCCCCAAATAAAAAAAAAGGGGGGGGGGTCGGAGAGTTAGATCAAATCTAAGCTCTAGGCTCTATTCCAGTCTTGTTCCTTCCACTTCTTCCAGGCTGGGGTTCTCCTTTCCCAATTATCCACCTTCACATGCTGAATATTTAGTTTATTACAGAATTCCTCAACATCTTCTGGGAACCGCACATATGCCGAGACTCCCTGCCTTTTAACGGACAGACAAGCTGGAAAGCCCCATCTATAAATAATTTAGTTTGCCCGGAGCTGGTTCGTCAATGGTTTTAGTGCCCTTTTCCGAGCCAAGGTCTCTGGGGGACAAGTCCAAAAATATAAGCAACTGGGTTCCCCCATATTCCAGGGGGGCGAATTCCTAGTACACTGGGACACCAATTCTTTCTGTTCATAATCCTGAAACCTTACGATAATATCCATTGGGGCATCTCTCTGGGTGTTATTTGATCTTTGGATTCTATGAACCCTCACAAAGTGCATCTGGGCAGATATCTCACGTTTTAAGGCATTATTGAAGATCTCTCTCAGTAATCCTCCTAGCTCCTCATCCTTTACATCTTCGGGTATACCCCTTACACACAAGTTTTTCCTTCTACTGCGATTTTCTTGGTCCTCGAGTCTATATCGGACTCTTATCTCTATCCAATCCATGTCAGCTCTTTCTCTCAATTCCGCTATTGCATTTTTATGTTCTTCCAATTGCTCTTTTATGCCTTCTACTCTCTGCAATACACTTAGTATGTCTCTTCTTGTTGCTCCCATCTCGCCTTTCACTGCTCCAAGCGGGACATCATGTCGGTCATATTGGTCATATCTTGCTTTGTGGGGGCGGTTTGTGGGCCGTCAGAGCAGTCATTAAATTGATGTTTCTCGGGGGATTTTTGGTCTTTCCCCTGGCCTTTTGCTTCTGGCGATAGATCCTTTTTACTTTTATCCTTACTCTTCCCTGGGGTCACCCCTATGGACTGGAGCTCCTCTGTACCTATGCTGTTTTTTGACGGTGGGCCTACAGTCTTTTTTTTTGGGGCTTTCTGCCATTTGATCAGTGCCCTCCGTCACAAAGTATGACTTTATTGTATTGTTTTTTGGAGCCTTCTTCACCATTTTCCTTTGAGTTAAGTTTGAGCAAGATCACATCAATGAATTAGATTAAATACTCAGTCCCAGGCCTCTCTATATAAATATACTATCGAGCCGTACAAAAAAAAATTGCAAAGGGGGCCAACAGTCCTAAGATATATTCAGGAATTCAAGTATGTTCAAAAACTCAAGTACTCATTAGTCATTTCAGGTACCATATATGGAGGAAAGCGATTTTCAGGCACAGAACAGTCACAATATAATCACCCCAATGAATACTTAAATGCCAGCAGATTTTTTCCTTTCCTTTCCTTTCCTTTCCTTTCCTTAGGCAAAGGACAATTCACAACTTCACAGCTTGTCTCTTTATATTTCTGTACAAAGCACGTATACTTTAGCTGGATTAGAGTGATTTATAGTGGTTCAGTCCACCACACTCGCCATGCCCCCTCTCTTCAACCCTCCACCGCTCTTTCCCCCAGAGACTGAAGAACGACTTAGCTTTAGTTGTGGGTAACTTCAGGCCACACTAATTCGATCGTCCCGCTCTGCAGGCTCGGCTGGCCTCGGCACTCCGCGGCTTCACCCGGAGATACAGCATATCCACCCACACACTCACGGATACGCGGGCGTCCTCCTTTCATTCCTCCAGTCGACCCTGTAAACCGCAACGAATCCCGGTCGCCCCCCAACTCACAGGGGTGCGAGAGCCCAGGAGACAGCAGGGGCCATGGGGCAGGATGCCGAAGACGATACCGGAACCTCCACGGGTGTCTACGTCGGATAACAGACGGGAGACGAGTCCTCCAAAGCTGAAGCAGCGATGATAGCAGGAGGTAAGGTAACAGATCTGAGCTCAACAGGCCTACAGGCAGAGTAGCGTCAGTAGCCAAAGTAGTTTATTCAGCCCAGGGGAGATTCATACTCCTATCGTCGGCCAGTCAGGTCATTTAGAACCGGGGGGAGAGTCTGCAGCATGGAGCAAGGACGCCAAGCTCAAACTACAACGCCATGTTGAAGCTCCGTCCCCTAGCGAATCCATGAGCGATCGTTTTTCTGATCGATGTATTAGTGTCGCTGGTGTAGCTAGTTAATTTTTGAGGCTCGCCCCAAGGTTTTAATAGCGTTGGGTACCCCCATACATTTTCTTATAAAGGTTTTAACCCCCTGATTGCCCCTAGAGTTGACCCTTTCACTAGTGATCATCACTTAAGTGTCACTGGTTAGCCAGTTAGTTATTTAGTTTCGCCGCCAGGTTTTTATAAAGCGTCAGGTACCCCCATATATTACCTAACAAAGGTTTAAACCCCCTGATTGCCCCCTAGTTAACCCTTTCACCAGTGATCACCGTATAAGTGTTACGGTTGACGCTGGTTAGTTTGCCGTTTATAGCATCAGGGCACCCGCCGTATATAACCCAATAAAGGTTTAACCCCCTGATCGCCCGGCGGGTGATATCAATAACATTTTAGCATCAGTCAGGGTCTGCGTTGCCCTGCGTCGCCCCAGGTTAGTGCCAGTAACGTTTACACCCACACGCAAAGCATACACCACCCTCAGTGGTATAGTATCTGAATGGATCGATACCCGATCTGATCAGATCTATACTAGCATACCCAGCAGTTTAGGGTACCCAAAAACGCATTGTTAGCGGAATCAGCACAGATACCCGCTAGCACCTGCTTTTTGCCCCTCCGCCCAGCACAGCCCAACCCACCCAAATGCAGTATCGATTGATCACTGATAACTGTCTTACAAAACACAACACACATAACTGCAGCGTTCGCAGAGACAGGCCAGATCCCTGCGATCGCTAACAGTTTTTTTTTTAAGCATTTTCTAAGTAAAAAATAAAAACAAAAAAAAAATATATAAAAAAAAATTGTTGTTGTTTTATTGTTCTCTCCCTCTCTATTCTCTCTCTATTGTTCTGCTCTTTTTTACTGTATTCTATTCTGCAAAGTTTTATTTGTTATTATGTTTTTTCATGCTTGCTTTTCAGGTATGCAATTTACTTTCCTGTTTTCAGGTACGCCATTCATCTGTTGTGCAGACTTATTTATCTTGACAGCAACAGCTTTTTCTCCCACGATATATAAAGCTGTGACTCCAGTGCTCTAGGAGCATGGGAGCATGGGGGCATTAGGGGCGGAGGAGCGATTTTGCTCCTAATGCCGCGTTTCACCTCGCATTCGTTCCATTATGAGGGACTGAACTGGAATCCGGTCCGGGTTTTACAGCCTCTGGGGCTGGCTAGGGTTCCGGTCTGGATGTTTGGGTACACTGGAGTCCACAATCAGCTGGACTTCAAAAGACCAGGTAGAGAGCACAACAAGTGTCTGGTTTAGAGACTTAGGAGGGAGCCTGAGTGTGAGGAGCTCTATGGAAAAATAACTGCAAGAAAAGGTTTGCTTTGTTGTTTATTTTGTGGGTGGTGGGGACCAGCCCCACACTGTATAGAGAGGAGATCCTTTTGCTTAGTTTAGCGCCGGACGGCAAGGATTTAATTTACTTTTTTGTTTATTTTTGACCTGCAAACCATTTATAAATAAAATCTGGCATCCGCCAGACTTAAAAAGGAAGTGCCTGCTTGCGGACTGATTCAGAAAAGGTGATCCCCACGAGCTAATCTCCCACACGTGGTGGATTCAGCGGGCACTTTTCTGAAGATAGAAGAAATGTTAAAGGCCCTGCTACAGGCCAATGCAGCCCAGCGGGAAACCAACCGCCAAGTCGCAGAGGCCGCTGCAGCACAACAGGCTGCCCAGCAGGAGATGAACCGACCGTTCGCTGAAGCTCTGTTGGAACTGAAAAAGGGGTCCGCACCTCCTGTGTCATCAGAACCAAAGATAGTACGTGCCTCCTTTTACTGTCAAAAAAAAAAGATAGTACGTGCCTCCTACCACCTGCAAAAGATGACACCGGCGGATGATGTTGAGGCGTACATGTCCACAAATGATGGCCAAAAGAGCAGTGGGCGGGACTATTGGCCCCATTCCTAACAGGAGAACCCCAAAAGGCCTATTTTGACCTAGAACCAGATAAGGCCCAGGACTGTGAGACTCTAAAGAGAGAGATATTCGCACGCTTGGGTGTCACCATGGCAGTACAGGCCCAGCGCGTGCATCAGTGGTCCTACTCCAGCAACAAGCCACACCGAGGTCACAAATGTTTGACCTGGTCCACCTCACCAGGAAGTGGCTGCAGCCAGAGACCCTGACCATCCCTCAGATTGTGGAGCGTGTGGTAATGGACCGATACCTGCGTGCGCTCCCTGCTGCCCTGAGAAAGTGGGTCGGACAGGGGGACCCCAACACTGCAGCCCAAATGGTGACCTAGTGGAGAGGTACAGTGCTACCGAGGACTTGGTAAACCCACCTACGTCCCACTTCGGTGTGTCTAGGGGTGCAAAATCTCCCAGCGGTTCAGGTAAGACTTTTCCGGGGTTCAAAAGCTTGGGGAAAGTGGATAAGACTGTTACAGCAAATGAGACTGTGGGTCCTAGACCTGGAGACTGGCCACAGAAGCCAGGAAGGTCTTTGGGATCGTTAAGAGGACTGGGGGTGGGGCAAATACAGTGTTTTCGTTGCCATGCATTAGGCCATATTGCTGCAGACTGCCCTCTAAATAATGAACCTATGCAATGCGATTATGCCGATAGGAAAAGACACATTTCTCTGTTTGCACAGGTCGCATGTGTTGCACTAGATCAGTCGCCTTGAAAAACAGATGTGCGTTATTTCAGTGGATGGCAAGCCTTTCACAGCACTACTAGACTCTGGTAGTGTGGTGACCCTAGTCAGGAGTGCTTGTGTAGACCCCACAAAATTACACCCCAGTAGTATTGGGGTAATTTGCATCCATGGGGATACTCGGGACTACTAGACAGCAGTGGTTGAGGTTGATACCCCCTGGGGCAGTGTAACCCATTCAGTGGGGGTGGTACCCTCACTGCTCCATGAAGCTTTAGTGGGTAGAGATTTTCCCCATTTTTGGAAGTTATGGGAGAGTAAAGGGAGGCTCGTAGATAGAGTTCCCCTTGCTGGGGAAACACGGAACTCTAACCAGACCCGTTTTGCCAAAGGGAAAGGCATGGTGTTGGTGGGATCGAGGAAGCCGGAGATCCTCTTCCTTTACCTGCCATGGCTGGGGAACCGGAGGACTTGGAAGCTAGCACCCAGCCTGAGGGTAACGAACAGGAAATCCCGTCTGACCCCGACATGGAGAGTAGCCAAAATGAGGTACCCAACTTGGAGGTCAGGAGAGAGGATTTCTGTACCGAGCACCTGTGAGAGCCCACCCTCATGAGAGCCAGGGAAAATGTTAAGATGTTGGATAGGGAATCGGTGGATCCTAACTGGGTGGTGTCCTTCCCCTATATAAAACAGAGAGAGGAAGAGGTAGAAAAGCTACTGGTTCCCAAACCCTTTCGCAGGGTGGTGTTAGACCTGGCTCATGGTCATGTAATGGGGAAACATCTCGGGGGTCGAAAAAACCCGGGAGAGAATCGCCCAAAGATTTTTCTGGCCCGGTTTGCAGGCAGAGGTCAAGGAGTACTGCGAATCGTGCCCCCGAGTGCCAAATGTCAGCACCGTCGCCCCATTTTCGCAGCCCCCTTGTCCCTCTACCAATAATCGAGGTCCCCTTTGAGAGGATTGGCATGGACCTGGTGGGGCCGGTGGTGAAATCTGCCAGAGGTCACCAGCATATCCTGGTGATCCTGGACTATGCGACTCGCTATCCTTAGGCCATACCCTTGCGTAACACCTCCGCTAAGGCTATTGCCAAGGAATTGGTACAGGTGTTTAGTCGAGTAGGTATCCCAAAAGAGATCTTGACCAATCAGGGCACCCCTTATATATCTAGGGTTACCAAAGAATTGTGTAGATTGTACAAAATCTCCCATCTCCGTACTTCTACCACCCCCAGATAGATGGTCTGGTCAAAAGGTTTAATAAAACATTGAAGAGTATGCTGAAAAGGGTGGTCTACAAAGATGGGAGAAATTTTTTTGCTACCATATCTCATGTTTGCCATACTAGAAGTTCCGCAGGCATCCACAGGCTATTCCCCCTTTGAGCTCTTGTATGGTAGGCATCCCAGGGGCCTGCTAGATGTTGCCAAAGAAACGTGGGAAGGAGAGGTCAGCCCATATAGGAGCGTCATAGAGCATGTCTCTTTGATGCAGGATCGAATCGCAGCTGTCCTGCCACTGGTACGGGAACATATGGAGCGAGCCCAGGAGGCCCAGAGGAGGGTCTATAACAGGGGTGCCAAGGTCCGTACTTTCAGCCCAGGGGACAGAGTGTTGGTACTGGTTCCCACGGTAGAAAGTATGTTTCTAGCCAAGTGGCAGGGTCCCTTCGAGGTTGTTGAAAGGGTGGGGGAGGTAAACTACAAAGTCTACCAGCCAGGGAAAAGGAAACCACACCAAATTTACCATGTAAATCTCTTAAAGCCCTGAAGGACCGAGAGACTTTACTGGTCACGTCCCCGCCTCCAAGAGACCAGATACCCGTGACACCTGACGTCCCTATCACGGATTCCCTGTCCGTAGCACAACAAAGTGACGTTAGGGCATTCGTGCAGAAAAATAGAGACTTTTTCTCCCCCTTACCCGGACTGACCAACACGATCCAACATGGATAGTGACGGAACCAGGGGTTCGGGTAAATGTAAAACCGTATAGAATTCCAGAGGCCCGGGAAGAGGCAGTAGCAGAGGAAATAAAAAATATGTTGGAGTTGGATGTGATCGAAGAGTCCCACAGTGAGTAGTCAAGTCCCATAGTGCTGGTCACAAAACCTGATGGCAGTATCAGGTTTTGTAATGACTTTAGAAAACTTAACAGTGTGTCCAAGTTTTACGCCTACCCGATGCCCCGGGTCGACGAACTTGTGGACAGGTTGGGACAGGCTCGCTACATAACGACCCTAGACCTAACGAAAGGTTATCGGCAGATACCGCATACAAAATCGGCCAAGGAGAAGACTGCCTTTTCCACTCCTGAGGGCTCGTTTCAGTACAAGCGGATGCAGTTTGGTTTGCACGGAGCCCCTGCATCATTCCAGCGAATGATGGACAAAATTTTGAGACCACATCGCTCGTATGCAGCGGCGTACTTGGACGATGTGGTCATCCACAGCCCAGATTGGGAATCGCATCTGCTCCGTGTACAAGCGGTGGTAGAATCCCTTAGGTAAGCAGGTCTCACGACCAATCCCAAAAAATTTGCCATAGGCCTGGAGCAGGCCAAATACCTTGAGTACATTATTGGCTGGGGAGTGGTCAAGCCGCAGACCAATAAGGTTGAGGCAATTAAAAAAATGGCCCCAACCAGTCAAAAAACAAGTGAGGGCCTTCCTGGGCATTACGGGGTATTACAGGCGGTTCGTACCCAATTTTGCCACCATTGCCGCCCCCTTGACCGACCTGACGAAGGGTAAGGGGTCGGTCATGGTCAAGTGGAATCCCGAAGCAGAGGAGGCATTTCAAAATTTAAAACAGGCTCTTTGTATGCTACCTCGGACTTTAGCCAGGAGTTTGTTGTACAGACGGACGCCTCCGAGGTGGGCCTAGGGGCCGTACTGTCACAGAACAGGGATGGTGAGGAGCACCCAGTGGTATACCCGAGCCGGAAGCTGAACAAGCACGATAAAAATTATGCCATAGTAGAAAAGGAGTGTCTCGCTATTAAGTGGGCCTTAGACTCCCTGAGCTATTACCTACTGGGGAGGTCATTTAAGCTGGTCACAGGCCATGCTCCTCTGAAGTAGATGTGTGACAACAGGGAGAAAAATGCTTGTGTGACAAGGTGGTTCCTGGCTTTACAGCCCTTTAAGTTTACGGTCGAGCACAGGCCGGGAAAGCTCCAAAATAATGCAGATGCCCTCTCCCTTGTGCACTGTATGGTTGGGTCAAGTGCTCAGCCACAGGGACTTGAGCAGAGGGGTGGGATATGTGAAGGTACATGACAATAGGTACGTTTCACCTCGCATTCGTTCCATTATGAGGGACTGAACTGGAATCCGGTCCGGGTTTTACAGCCTCTGGGGCTGGCTAGGGTTCCGGTCCGGATGTTTGGGTCCACTGGAGTCCACAATCAGCTGGACTTCAAAAGACCAGGAAGAGAGCACAACAGGTGTCTGGTTTTGAGACTCAGGAGGGAGCCTGAGTGTGAGGAGCTCTATGGAAAAATAACTGCAAGAAAAGTTTTGCTTTGTTGTTTATTTTGTGGGTGGTGGGGACCAGCCCCACACTGTATAGAGATGAGATCCTTTTGCTTAGTTTAGCGCCGGACGGCAAGGATTTAATTTACTGTTTTGTTTATTTTTGACCTGCAAACCATTTATAAAAAAAATCTGGCATCCGCCAGACTTAAAAGAAAGTGCCTGCTTGCGGACTGATTCAGAAAATGTGGTCCCCACGAGCTAATCTCCCACAGTTACTTTGATTTAGTTGCAGCGCGGATTTATTTAGCGTGACAGCAAGAGCGTTTGCTCCCACGATATATAAAGCCGCGACTCCAATGCTGTAGGAGCATATATGCATGGGGGCATTAGGGGTGGAGGAGCGATTTTGCTCCTAATGCCTGTGTACATACGGTTGACATTCCTACGGAGGCTTTCCCATGGAAAAGTCTGACCGTGTGTATGCGGCATAACTTTTTATGCCACGTACATATGGTCGAAATTCCAACGGAGGCTTTCCCGGCATAACTTTTTTGCGGGAGGATGCCCCCATGCTTCGGCATACATAAATGGTGCATGTATGCCCATCATTAGAAGTGGTGGATGAAGAGAGGTATTGTAATGGTGGGCATACCCACCGATCAATCTTTTTTTTTCGTTCAGCCAACAGGCTGCATGAAAAAAAAAAAAAAAAGATTACAATACATGTCCAACAAGAACCGTCAATGTACTGGTATGGTGCTGGACTTTGAATGGTTATACCAGAATGATGCCTGCAAGTTTAGGCATCATCTTGGTATCATTCTTTTCAGCCAGTCGGCTTTAATATAAAAGTAGTCCTAGTGGCTAATTAGCCTCTAGACTGCTTTTACATTCAGTGGGAGGGAATGTCCCCCCCCCCCCGAATATAAACAGCGCCATTGGGAAAGTATTTTATCACACCGATCTTGGTGTGGTCAGATGCTTTGAGGGAAGAGGAAAGATCTAGGGTCTAATAGCCATTTACAAAAAAAATAAAAAAAAGTACCTGTCACTAACTATTGCTATCATAAGTGATATTTACATTCCCTGAGATAACAATAAAAATGGAAAAAAATAAATAAAATGGAAGGAACAGTTTACAAATAAATAAAAAAAAAAGCGAAATAAATATGTATATAAAAAAAAAAAAGCACCGGTCCCCCCCCCCCCTGCTCTCGCGCAAAGGCGAACGCAAGCATCGGTCTAGATACATATATAAACAGCAATTGTACCATGCATGTGAGGTATCGCCGCAAAGGGCAGATCAAGGGCAGTATTTTTCAATAAATCTCTGTAAAACTACATACATTTTTAAAAGGCTTTTAAAAATGTATGTAGTTTGTCGCCACTGCGCGTTTGTGCGCAATTTTAAAGTATGTCGTTTTTGGTATCCATGTACTGGGCCTAAGATCATCTTTTTTATTTCATCAATAATTTGGGCAATATAGTGTGTTTTAGTCCCTAAAATAAGAAAAGGTGTATTTTTTTCCCCAAAAAATGCGTTTGAAAAATCGCTGTGTGGAAAAAAAATGCAACACCCATCATTTTAATCTGTAGGGCCTTTGCTTTAAAAAATATATAATGTTTGGGGTTCAACTTACCTTTCTTGCAAAAAAAAAAAATATATGTTTTTATGTAAACAAACAGTGTCAGAAAGGGCTTTGTCTTCAAGTGGTAAGCTTCTAAATGTTGTGCATAAAATGCCAGGACAATTCAAAACCCCCCCAAATGACCCCATTTTGGAAAGTAGACACCCTAAGCTGAGAGGCATGTTGAGTCCATGGAATATTTTATATTTTGACAAAAGTTCGGGAAAAATAAATATATATATTTTTTTTTTTTGCTCAAAGTTGTCACTAAATGATATATTGCTTAAACATGCCATGGGCATATGTGGAAATACACCCCAAAATACATTCCACTGCTTCTCCCGAGTACGGGGATACCACATGTGTGAGACTTTTTGGGAGCCTAGCCGCGTACGGGACCCCAAAAACCAATCACTGCCTTCAGGCTTTCTAAGGGTGTACATTTTTGATTTCACTCCTCACTAATTATCACAGTTTTGGAGGCCATGGAATGCCCAGATGGCACAAACCCCCCAAATGACCCCATTTTGGAAAGTAGACACCCCAAGCTATTTGCTGAGAGGTATGGCGATTATTTTGCAGATCTCGCTTTTTGTCACAAAGTTTTGAAAATTAAAAAAAAATTAAAATAAAAATATTTCTTAATTTTCAAAAACAAATGAGAGCTGTTAAATACTCACTATGCCTCTCAGCAAATAGCTTGGGGTGTTTACTTTCTAAAATGGGGTCATTTGGGGGGGGGTTCATGCTATTTTGGCATTTTATGGCCTTCGAAACTGTGATAGGCAGTGAGGAGTTTAATCAAAAATTTACAGTGCCTTGCGAAAATATTCGGCCCCCTTGAACTTTGCGACCTTTTGCCACATTTCAGGCTTCAAACATTAAAATATAAAACTGTAATTTTTTGTGAAAAATCAACAAGTGGGACACAATCATGAAGTGGAACGAAATTTATTGGATATTTCAAACTTTTTTAACAAATAAAAAAACTGAAAAATTGGGCGTGCAAAATTATTCAGCCCCTTTACTTTCAGTGCAGCAAACTCTCCCCAGAAGTTCAGTGAGGATCTTTGAATGATCCAATGTTGACCTAAATGACTAATGATGATAAAAAGAATCCACCTGTGTGTAATCAAGTCTCTGTATAAATGCACCTGCACTGTGATAGTCTCAGAGGTCCATTTAAAGCTCAGAGAGCATCATGAAGAGCAAGGAACACACCAGGCAGGTTCAAGATACTGTTGTGGAGATGTTTAAGGCTGGATTTGGATACAAAAAGATTTCCCAAGCTTTAAACATCCCAAGGAGCACTGTGCAAGCGATAATATTGAAATGGAAGGACCACTGCAAATCTACGAAGACCTGGCCGTCCCTCTAAACTTTCAGCTCATACAAGGAGAAGACTGATCAGAGATGCAGCCAAGAGGCCCATGATCACTCTGGATGAACTGCAGAGATCTACAGCTAAGGTGGGAGACTCTGTCCAGGACAACAATCAGTCGTCTACTGCACAAATCTGGCCTTTATGGAAGAGTGTCAAGAAGAAAGACATTTCTTAAAGATATCCATAAAAAGTGTTGTTTAAAGTTTGCCACAAGCCACCTGGGAGACACACCAAACATGTGGAAGAAGGTGCTCTGGTCAGATGAAACCAAAATCGAACTTTTTGGCAACAATGCAAAACTTTGTTTGGCGTAAAAGCAACATCACCCTGAACACACCATCCCCACTGTCAAACATGGTGGTGGCAGCATCATGGTTTGGGCCTGCTTTTCTTTAGCAGGGACAGGGAAGATGGTTAAAATTGATGGGAAGATGGATGGAGCCAAATACAGGACCATTCTGGAAGAAAACCTGATGGAGTCTGCAAAAGACCCGAGACTGGGAAGGAGATTTGTCTTCCAACAAGACAATGATCCTAAACATAAAGCAAAACCTACAATAGAATGGTTCACAAATAAACATATCCAGGTGTTAGAATGGCCAAGTCAAAGCCCAGACCTGAATCCAATCGAGAATCTGTGGAAAGAACTGAAAACTGCTGTTCACATACGCTCTCCATCCAACCTCACTGAGCTTGAGATGATTTGCAAGGAGGAATGGGCAAAAATTTCAGTCTCTCGATGTGCAAAACTGATAGAGACATACCCCAAGCAACTTACAGTTGTAATCGCGGCAAAAGGTGGCGCTACAAAGTATTAACTTAAGGGGGCTGAATAATTGTGCACGCCCAATTTTTCAGTTTTTTATTTGTTAAAAAAGTTTGAAATATGCAATAAATTTTGTTCCAACTTCATGATTGTGTTCCACTTGTTGATTCTTCACAAAAAAATACAGTTTTATATCTTTATGCATGAAGCCTGAAATGTGGCAAAAGGTTGCAAAGTTCAAGGGGACCGAATACTTTCGCAAGGCACTGTATGCCCTTGGAAATCTTGAAGGCAGTGCTTGGTTTTTGGGGTCCCATACACGGCTAGGCTCCCAAAAAGTCCCACACATGTGGTATCCCCGTACTCAGGAGAAGCAGCAGAATGTATTTTTGGGTGCAATTCCACATATAACCATGGCATGTGTGAGCAATATATCATTTAGTGACTACTTTGTGCAAAAAATCAGTTTGTCATTTTCCCGCAACTTGTGTCAAAATATAAAATATTCCATGGACTCGACATGCCTCTCAGCAAATAGCTTGGGGTGTCTACGTTCCAAAATGGGGTCATTTGGGGGTGTTTTGTGCCATTTTGGCATTTTATGGCCTTCGAAACTGTGATAGGTAATGCGGATAGGCTCCCAAAAAGTCCCAAACATGTGGTATCCCCGTATTCAATCACTTGGGACAAAAAAAAATAAAAAATATTCAATTGACTCAACATGCCTCTCAGCAGTTTCATTGGGGTGTCTACTTTCCAAAATGGGGTCATTTGGGGGGGTTTTGTACCGCCCAGCCATTTTAGCACCTCAAGAAATGATACGCAGTCATAAATTAAAAGCTGTGTAAATTCCAGAAAATGTACCCTAGTTTGTAGACGCTATAACTTTTGCGAAAAACCAATAAATATACGCTTATTACGATTTTTTTTTTTTGCTAAAAAAAAGTTGAATACGTTTTGGCCCAAATTTTTAACTAAAATTTAATTTATTCGATTTTTCTTATAACAAAAAGTAGAAAATATTTATTTTTCGAAATTTTCGGTCTTTTTCCGTTTATATCACAAAAAATTTAAAATCGCAGAGGCAATCAAATACCATCAAAAGAAAGCTCTATTTGTGGGAAGAAAAGGACGCAAATTTCGTTTCGGTACAACATTGCATGATCGTGCAATTACCAGTTAAAGCAGCGCAGTGCCAAATTGTAAAAACACCTTGGGTCCTTTAGCTGCGTAAAGGTCTGGGTCTTAAGTGGTTAAAAGCAGATTATCTTTAAAAAAATATACTGCCTCTTTCAGTACCATTTAGGGAATCATATCATGCTCTAAATATTATTTCCATGTGCAATTTTCCAGGTCCTAACAAGAGTAAGGATTTGGGCGCTATCTGTTTTCTGGGAAAATCCTTTTCTCTGAGCCCATGGACGGACACAGCTCCCTAAATCTTGACAAGTGGGTTATGTTCCCTGTTTACAGGAGAGGACTAGGCAGAAACATGTTAGATAATTAAATACATGTTACATTAACAGAGTTGAACAGCCGGGGGCGGTCCCTCCAGACATAACCCTCCTCACAGCAGCATGCAGCCTCAGTTCGTAATAAGCAGTACAAACCTAAAAAGGAGGGGTGGGTGCTGCGTCCGTCCATGGACTCAGAGAAAAGTATTTTATGGTGAGTACAAAAAAAAAATACTATTTTCTCTCATCGTCCATGGACATCCCCAAGCAGTGTCAAAAACGAGGGGTGGCAAAAATATTGGTAAAACCAATTTTAACTTCACCCCAAACAAGCAGAGCTCCTCAACGGAGGAGGTGCAACTTTAAACAGCGGCCGGCAAAAACTAGCGACAGAAAAAAGCATCTGAAGATGCTTTCACAGCAACCATGTAAATTCTGGAAAAAGCATGAACGGACAAGCAAGTCGCCGCCTCGCACACCTGTGAGACCGATGCATGATGTCGGAAAAAACCCCAGGAAGCACCAATTGCCCTGGTCGAAAGTGCCGTGACCGGAAAGGGGGGCCCGCCCCTTAAGAGCATAGGCCTGTATAACAGCCTGCCTGATATACCAAGAAATGGTGGTCGACGAGACCGCCAGGCCCTTTCGTGGACCAGACACCGACACAAAAGACAGTCAGAACTCCGAAACGGAGCCGTAGCAGGCTGGTACACCTGCAAAGCGTGTACCACGCCTAAAGTATTCAAGGCAACATCCGTAGGATGCACCAGCCAAGGACAAAAGGATGGAAGAACAATGTCCTTATTCAGGCGAAAGGCCGAAACCATCTTCGGAAGAAGGGAAGGGCGTGGGCGCACCACAATCCTTATGGAGGATCAAGCATGGCGGCTTGCAAGACAAGACCGCCAACTCAGACACCCCTCTAACAGAGGTAAAGGCCACTAAAGGGGCCACCTTCTGAGATAGTGTCAAGAGAAAATCTGTTTCCAAAAGGAAGGTTCCCGAAGAACCGAGAGCACCAGAGTCAAAACTCATAGGGGAAGAGATGGGCCAAGAGGGGATAGTATATGACAAACCCCCCTGCACACAAAAAAGGGACCCATCAGGGAACGGGCCGCAAAAAGGCCACTGAAAGAACACAGCTAAGGCTGAAATCTGCCCCCAAACGGTGCTTTAAGCAATTTTTAGATCCACTCCAAGCTGTTAAAACCACAGGACCTTGAACACTGAGTACATCGGTGGACGTCACATCATCCCTTCGCACCAAGAGGTGTAGGCCTGCCAGGTGCGACGGTAGATCCTCCGGAAGAAGACTACCGTGCCCTCAGCATTGTTGAGATGACCAAGTCGGACAGACCCCGGTCACTTAAAGTCTGGCTTACAATAGCCATGTTGAGCAAGTCAGTGACTGTACAACAGGAGGAAGTATGGGACCTTGAGATAGAGGGATCTTCCGCCCTGGCAACCGCCAGGGTACCTCCGCTACCAGGCGCGATTAAAATCATCTGGATCTCCTCAACCTCCACACCTGTGGACCGCCTAGAATAGTAGGACAATGAACAGTAGACAGCACCTGGGTAGCTGATCCTGGGTAGCTACCAAGACCAGACTACAGTAGAACGGGCACATTCAGGGAGGTGTGGCCGTAGGTCCACGCAAGTCCAGCGACTTAGGGCCAACTGGACCCCAGGTTCACAACCCGTGAGGCTGGCATCTGTCAAACACCGACCACTGGAAGGAAGAAACAACTTCCCGGACCGAAGAGTCGGGGATCTCCGTAACCAACTCAGAGACTCTGACTAGGTGGCGCACCAGAATCTGATGATTTCAGAGATTTTCATGGACAGCATTTCCCCTGGAAAACCCAAGTGTGGACCTGGGCATACAGTACTGCCTCGAAGGAGGCTACCCGCAGGCCCCGGACCAGCAGGGGCCTGGAAAGAAGACCGATTGCGTGATGCCAATACCTTCACCTGCAATTTCTCCAGGCGAAGAAGGACCTTTGCCACTGAGGAGTCCAAATTAACCCTAGATACTCCAACACTGAGTCGGAACCTAGCATGCCTATGCCCCTGGGTCGCACACATGGAGGTCAGGCTTGCTGCCACTGAGCTACACCTTCTAGCCTAAACGTTTAACACCCACCCAAATCTTTGGAGGGTCTGAATGGGAATACCCCATCCACTAGGTCTGAGACAAAAGCTGCTTTCAGAAGAAAGTCGTCCAAGTAACCAATGAGGCAAAGCCTTGTTGTCCCAACAAAGTTAGGATAAGTGCGAGCTCCTAGCTGAAAACCCATAGTGCTGACATCAGATCAAAAGGCAGGGCCACAGGCTGATAGAGACCCTCTCTCATCACGAAGCACTGACATGCGCAAAACCGGACATGCATGTATGCGTCCCTGATGTCCGAGGATGCCAGGACGTCCCCCCAGATGGAGCGCAGCTACCACCAAACAAATGGATTTCATGTGGAACTACCCGACGTTCACAAAAAGGTATTTAGGGCCTAAGGCCCATAGAAAACCCCAAACCTCTCATCTTGCAGGAAAGGTAAAATTACCCCGCAGCTTAGCAAGTCCCACACTGCCCAAGGCAGACCGACGGGCCAGGAGAGGAAGACACGAGGAAAGAACTTTGTTCTGTGGATAGGAGACAACCCTATCTAGTGCTCCGAAGAGACCACCTCGTAGACCCCCTGGTTGGAGAGCACGGAGGTTTAACCGAATTGTGAACTTGCAAGCTGCCCCTTCCACCTAAAGACAGGGAGGGAAGGCTACATACATTGGCAGGATATGGGTGCCGGCGTGATCGGCTTACGCACCAAGGGACGAATTAGTCCCCCAGCTGGGCCCCTGACAGATTGGGAGGGTCACCCCTAAATAATACACACACATAGTGTGTATGTATATTATGTAGGTGTATGCACACATGCTTTTGGAGAAAACCGGAATACCCGGAGGAAACCCACGCAGACACAGGGAGCGACAATGCAAGCTTCAGGCAGATTGGTGTCAGTGTTTGGATTTAAACCAATGACTCTCTTGCTGCCAAGTAATGGAGTTAACCACTACACCACCGTGTGCATAAAACCACTCTGAAACAGGAGCCCTGGATAACAAGGGCGCAGCATTCAGTGAAGCATCACAGACTTATTTGAGGCCCTGGACCAGCTGGTCCGCTAGCCTAATACCTTTGGGAGAGAGTCTGTGCACTGTCTGGTGCAAAATGCTCACTCTGTGAGATGTATACAGCACTAGGGGTCAGGACTACTCCAAGATGGCTGCAGAGCATTCAGAACGCGGCCACAGGAATATTACCGACCTCAATGTAAGCTGCGCCATAGCACAGCTACGACAAAATGGCCGCCAATGGCAGTTTTCAATGTAATTGAAAAACCTCCCAAAAAATGGCACTAGCGCCGACTGAGACCCCAGAGTAGTGGCCACAATAGGCCGCAAGTCAGACATGGAAAGGGTCAGTATTTTGGATCTTCTATCAGTCAGATCTATACAAGTGGGGGTTCCCGCAATAGGGAGAGTGGTCACCTATACATGACACCCGGAGGGTCCACCACTGGAGAAGAAGCCCACCTTTTGAAAAGGCTCTCCTCAAAGGGGCACTGAACTGCCTGGCGGTGAAGGACTGCAAAAGCCCTCAGTGGCTGTTCTCACTCTGCCTCTTAGAAATTATCAAAGAAGGGCACAGAAGGAAAAAACCTACAGAGAGCGGTCTGATTTGTGTGATCAAAAAAAGACCGAGCCCTCAGCGGAAACCCAGCTGCACTATCCAGCTTAAGAGAGTCCCTTGCAGCAGTGAGAAGCGCACCCATAAATGCTTTATCCTGCTTCTTTTTTTTTTTACTATCCATGGCTCCATTACAGAGCATTCCCCAGGGGATAACGGGGGAAGGGGGCACTCTTACCGCCCGTCCACAGTCCACCCCAACCCTGGCACAAACGTGCCCAGGACTAACAATAAAACCTCTGTGGGAATCCCAGGTGCCAACACCTGCTGCCACCACCAGCTTGTTGGGGAAGGATACTGACTCCAAATATTAATAATATTTACATAGTGTGTATGTATAATATGCACACCTGTACTTACAAACAAAAGCTCCTTGAGCCCTATTCAGGGCCTCTCACCCACTTGCTGCGCTGATTACCTAGGAGACTCCCTCAGAAGGAGACTGCCCAGTGCTGCTGTCTGCTCTCAGCACACAGTGTGTGAGAGGAAAAGAACCATGAGGTAACTTTGTGCGACATCTACAGGGACCTATGTGCCAAATGGCGGCAAAATCCTGCGTTTAAACAGGAAAAGCCTCCTAGGGCTTTTTAACAGTGAAAAACCCCTCACAGGAAAGCTCCATACAAAAAAGAAAAAACACAGGCCAGATAGCATAGTCCCCTCTGGAAGGCCCCCTCCCCCCCCTGACAGCAGCAATGTAGCAAGGGAAAAAGAGGAGGGAAGGGAGGAGAAGAGGAACCCCAAACCCCAGGAATGCCCAGCCGTAGTAACCCACTTAAGTGGGAGGGACTGTACGTATCCGTCCGAGCGAGGACTCGCTGACGCATTCCTGACAGAACTACAACCGCAATGGAGGTAGCCGTCAGCCCGGTCCACTGTGATTGAGACAACACTACAGCCCAGTCATATGTGGACCTCGGAGCAAAGCTCACCGGCCACCCCAGGAGTCATGGGGTATGGTGTGGCAGACCAAGCCTCTTTGCATAAGTGTGCTCATGCTTACTGGTCGGACTGAGTAGACTACAAGGATCTATATTATCCAGCCTGTCTCTCAGCCAACAGTTGAAAGAAGATTCTTCAAGAAAAAGTAAAATAAAATAAAATTTTCTCCTCAGGGCGCTGGGCCCAAAGGGAGCCATACGCCCTTCTCCTTGCTAGCAGAACCAAACTGAGGCTGCATGCTGCTGTGAGGAGAGTTAAGTCTGGAGGGACCGCCCCCTGGGCGGGGCTGTTCAACTCCGTTACTGTAACATGTATTTAATTATCTATCATGTTTCTGCCTAGTCCTCTCCTGTAAACAGGGAACATAACCCACTTGTCAAAATTTAAGGAGCTGTGTCCGTCAATGGACGATAAGAGAAATTCGATTTTGGGAGCATTTTAGCGCTAATTAGCACCCGGCGCTATAGTAAAATGACCCCCATGTTTGTGTACACTAAAATTACCTTTAGTGTTTTTATTTTCACATTTTTTATAGCAGTTGTGCTATTGTTTAAAATAAAAAAAATCCAACTACCATCTTATTTCTCAGGGTCTTTGCTTTTAGAAAATATTAAACTTTTTGGAGGTTTTGACTACTATACAGATATAAAGGGTTAGGAGGATCCCTAAAGAACAAAGGTGATGATCCAGAGATATTTGTAGGGCTTTAACTCCTAACTCCAGGCCTTTTTTTTGGAAATTGGTTCCTCAGCAGTAGCTCAGGCTGCAATACTTCAAATCAGTGCCTCTTTTTCACAGTAACAGTACTTCAGTCTTGCTCAACCTGGAAGACTGGGGACAGGCTGCGAGTATGAGGCATCATAGACCCTCTGTGGAAGCATTACCAAGGAGCCCTGCAATCACTGTATTTAGGTTCAGAGATGCAGACAGACTTTGTTCAGGCAGAGATGCTGATGTAATCATGTCCATGCCTCTCTGCACCACCAGGGACAGCCCACCACTGGAGAAGATTGGAAAAAGAGGACCAAGCATGTCACATGCCCAGTCTAAGGTGAAAAGTCAAGTATAAAACAAAATTGCATAACACCAGACCCCGCAGGGAGGATGTCTCCAGGTAAGTCACTTACGGGGGGGGGGGGGGGGGGGGGGGGGGGGCGCATGCAGTTGGGCTTTAAAGGCCTGCTTTCCTTACAAGTCACCTATGTGATGAGGTATGCCAACATAGTGCCAACCCACAGGCAAAAGCTTGGGTGCAGCACCTAAACATTTCCATGAACTATTGCTAACTTCTGGGGACAAAACTGTATTTTAAGCCTGCAAGAAGCAATATATTTATGAAGCAGGTTTGGCAAAATAGGACATCATTTGTGGGGGCAGGAAGCATATTGAAATGTTTTAATTGGAGCCAGCTTACAAGCACAGAAGTTTGACCACACATTATTATTTATATTGTTTGCATATAAAAAAAATTAATAAAAACACTTCCATGTGGATCACAAAAAAATTAAGAAGCAATCCCCTGCAATGTACAACAATGTATTATTACTAGAGCTGAATTATATTTGAAAATGTTAAAGCAGTATTAACCCCAAAACAAAAAAAAATTATATTGCAGCTTACCAATCCTTAGATGTGGCAGCTACATTCGTTGTCTTTTTTAGTCTTTTTTTCTTCTGTTGTACCTGCTCCTCTGGCCAGTAATAATCCTCCTGTATCAGGGTGCCTATGCTCTGGGTGAAGAAGCAACAGAGACACCCTAGGACAGTGATGGCGAACCTTGGCACCCCAGATGTTTTGGAACTACATTTCCCATGATGCTTCACTACACTACAAAATGCATGAGCATCATGGGAAATGTAGTTCCAAAACATCTGGAGTGCCGAGGTTCGCCATCACTGCCCTAGGACATCAGCATTGTAATATTGTGGAAGGGTAGTGTTAAAATGTACTAGCAGATTTATATACACTAACAAACCAAAGCCAAACTCAAGCTCGCACTTGTTAATCACACAACACTGCTTTTCCTTTTGGGATAAAGGTTTTACATTAAATAAAAGATGATCATTGTAAGCACCCCTGGTACATTTGAAGAACAGCTCATTCTGTTGAAAAATAAAAGATTTACTGGCCAGATTATCAGGTGGCAAGAAAAGAAAGTCTAAAAAAAAAAGAAAAATAATGCAGCCATCAAAGAATTTGTAAACTCTAATATAATGAAGCCATGCTGTTTAGGTTTAACAACATGTTAAAGCAGAGGTTCACCCAAAAATCAACTTTCTGACATTAGATCCAGCATACTGCCAACATCTGCAGTATGCTTTTTTTTTTTCTTGTACTTATCGTTTTATGAGCCATTGTTATCCGGCTCCGAGTGGGGAATCCTGCGGGGAATGGGTGTTCCTAAGCCAAGAGGAGTTGATTGACGGGCTGCTAAGGCGTGTCACGCCTTCCGAAAATACCCGAAGTGACACTCGGGTATTTTCAGAAGGCGTGACATACCTTAGCAGCCTGTCAATCAACTCCCCTTGGCTTAGGAATGCCCATTCCCCGCTCGGAGCCGGATAACAACGGCTCATAAAACGATAAGTACAAAAAAAAAAACAGCATACTGCAGATGTTAGCAGTATGCTGGATCTAATGTCAGAAAGTTGATTTTTGGGTAAACCTCCGCTTTAAGTGCCTGGGTGTCATGTTGATCCTCTGACTTAAATACTTTGAGTCACTATAGAGCTGCACGATTAATCAAGAATCGTTATCACACTCTTTTTCCGTTGCGATTCTTGATACAGGGTTTCACGATCTTTGACATGAAAATAATTTTCTCTCTGCACTTTGGTATGCAAATAATTTCCTGTCTGCTCTCAGCCAAAAGTCAGTCTGGAAAACATTCTTTATCAGTGCTAAGTTAAGTCTAAACATTGTATCACTTCAAAAGGAATAAACTTCTTCTGTATGTAAATTAGGAATTTTTAACCACCACTTAAACACCAAACCTTTTTCTGACAGCTCTTTTCAAGTTAAAATCATTTTTTTTTGCTAGAAAATTACTTAGAACCCCCAAAGATTATATAACTTTTTAGTAAAGACCCTAGAGAATAAAATGGCGGTTGTTGCAATATTTTATGTTGCACTGTATTTGCACAGCAGTCTTTTTAAATGCATTTTTTTTTTTTGGAAAAAAATTACTTTAATGAATTTAAAAAAAAACTAGCCAGTAAAGTTAGCCCATTTTTTTTTTTTTTTTTTTATAAATGTAAAAGATTTTACGCCATGAGAATCGTGAGAGAATCGTGATCTTTATTCTAAGCAAAATAATTGTGATTCTCATTTTGGCCAGAATCGTGCAGCTCTAAGTCACCATCACGGAAAAAAATTGAAGCAAGGCAGAACTCCCTAATCTGTAGGTTTATTTTTGAACGGACAGAAAATCTCCCCCAAAAAGTTCAGCAATGAATGTTTCTCCCATCCCCAAAAATCAGCCCACTGGTTAATATATACACCTTTGCCCCAATCCAGCAATATTCTCTGCGTAACCCTGTCTGGTTCCGCACAGTCTTAGCAATGTAAACCACTGTGCCTACTCTTCATACTGCACCGTTCATTGATATGGGATGGCTGTTTTCATAGTGGCCTCCAGCGGTGCCTGCACTATATGATTGTCCCATGAAAATGAAGGACAAGGGCACTGATACACAGTAAGAAGTGTAGCTAAACAGAGGTTTGCCCTGCAAAGTTTGTGCAGAACCAGAAAGGTAATGAACACTGCAGGCCAGAGTGTGACGGTCCAGTTGCACATTGGCTGCTTAAGGGGATATCCATAATCTTGGGGACGGGGGTCTGATACGACACTGCCAACAGCTGTTGATAGATGATCCTGTACAATAGCTTCCCTACCTCTTAAAGGCACTAAAGATCTAAAGACAAAACTGGGATTACTGAGTGTGAAGGTGTAGCTATGCCATGATCAGTCTAGCATCCAACTATTATAGATAAGTTGTATACACAATGATCAGATGCTGGGTCATCAAATGAATACTGGGAAAGGTTTTCTTTATATAAAAGTCATAGGTCATTGAATAAACTCTAAGGTCAGTGGGAACAACCAAAATTCCCAGGTGGACAGAAATTTTGGCAAGATCTCTGGAAAGAAAGTAAGGCAAAATTTATCTTGGGAGAAGTTCAAAGCTCCCCCTTTTTGACATTCTAAAATAAAATAAAACCATATATTACATATGGAGTGTACTAAAAGTGCAGCAGGGGATTGACCCACTTTAACAGCAGAAAATGTAGGTGAGAGCGTAAATGCGCAAATAAGGCAACAGTAGCACTTTTATTAGTACAAATATTAAAATCAAATAGGAACAAGGGCCAAGTAGGCCCAGAGACAGTTTACATAATATACATATTGGTCATGGCAAAGGAATGCATAAGACTTCATCCAAATGTTTATAAAAGTACTCAAAATAAATTAATGAACTGCACCCTGGGTACTGCCAAAGAGGAACTATGGTCAGTCCACATGAGTTGCTGGATTCTTTCCCAACATGTTTCGGAAATGTATTCCTTCAGGGGAGGTTTGAGTACTAGATCCTTTCTAAAATGGAAATATAGTTGTACATGAAAAGGTCAGATACAAATAGATGGAGCCAACAGGTGTATCTATCCCCCAGCACAAGATACATAGTGAGAGATATCTAAAGTAAATATAGTAACACAGAATGCATCATGCAGAATATGGGTAGCAAAAAGGGCTATACACCAAAGATGACATTATAAAGTCAGTAGATACAAAGACACACAGAGCCAGGGATGGATACTAAAGGCTGGGAGTCATGTATTCAAACAGACATATTCATGATTGTCTAGATTGTAAGCTGCAACGATCAGGACGCTCTAATTACTGTACTGCCATGTCGGTCTCATGTTGTAAAGCGCTGTGCAATCTGTTGGTGCAATATAAATCCTGTATTATAATAATAATAATAATGATGGTTAGGGAGGAATAATATACCTACATAGAGGAAGTCACATTTTATTTACCATGTGCTGGTGGCATTGACACTGTGTCCAGAGCCTAGGGGAGCCTACAACCGAGGCTGACCCAGAGATGGCAGGGGTATATATGTGTAAACCCCTTAAAAGGAGGCTAATCAATGCCTGCATCTGTGCTGGTCGTGGCATCGAAAAACTCCACCGTGGGCGGTGGAGAAAGGCAGTGACGCATGGCCCCACCCAGCCAGTGAGGGAGCAGTGAGGGTGGAAATGAGCCCCCGTAAGGGGCTGGGGGTGCCAAACCCTGAGGAGAAGGGGGTAAATCACCTCCAGTCGGGATCCACCTAGTCCCCATCAACACGGGAGCCCACACGCCAGGTGGCGCAAGGTTCAGGACAGCAACTGATCCTGCACCACACCCCAGTAGGGAAGATATGGTTTACACATTACAGCCCAACTTGTACAATGATATAAATGAAAAGAACAAAAAAAAAGGAACAAGGCAATACATAGACAAACATTTGAACACCCCAAAGTCACAGAAATCTAATTCAGGGAAACCTTGTTAAAATGTTGTGAATAATCCTACGCATTGACCCCTTGCTCATGGCCTCACTTTCTGCCCAGACTCCCGCCTGGACAAATTTGGAACCATCATAGATGTCCACCTTGTCATATGTAAACTATTACCTGGTCAAACTAGCAAGGATCTCAAGGCACTTAACCACTTGGGTTGTAACGGTAGGTGGTTTATTATCTTAATGCATTCTATGCAGCTGCAGGCTGCTTTTCTTAAATTACATGAAAACCCTCTTAACCCACCTGACAGGCCTAGTATATCTGGCCAATGTGGAATGAAAAAGAATCTCAGCCGATTGGTTAACAGCTATCCTATGTACATGACACAATCCATCTGCTATAACTGGTTGAGGAAATCTATGTGAGTAAACACACCTATCTTGTTGCCATAGATGTTGAAGCTCTCTATAGTACCATTCCTCATGATAAAGGACAAACAGGACAACAAGAGTACCAGTACAACTAATTTATCGTACTTGCCCTCGACTTTATCCTCAGACAAAAGTATTTTCAATTAACAATTCCCACTTCCTCAATGTACAGGGTGTAGCCATGGGGGAGTGGGAATGTACACTTATCCGATGAAGCCCTTTCTATGCATGTGGATCATGTACTAGCTAGGTATCGATATATATAGAAGACATTTTTGTATTATGAGATGGATCGGATTTTCTCCTTAATGTATTAAAAGGATCAACACCTATGATTTAAATTTGAAGAATCATGTTTTTTTTTTTTTTTCATTTGCATATATTTACTGCTTTTCCATATCCCTATTTTTAATTAATTTTTGTGATTTGTGTTTTTGTCTGTCTGTTTTCTCCTCTTTTGTTCTTTACATTTATATCATTGTACAGGTTGGGCTGATATGTGTAAACCATTCCCCCCCCCCCACCACCGGGGGAGGGTGCAATGCAGGCGCAGTTTGCTGGAGTCGAACCTTGTGCCACCCGACGCGTGGGCTCCAATGTTGTCAGGGACTAGCTGGATCTTGACTGGAGGCGAGATACCCTCTTCTCCTCAGGGTTTGGCACCCCATGTTTACAGGGGCTTACTTCTGCCCTCACTGCTGCATTGCAGCAAGCTGGGCATCTGACGCTGTGCCACCTCTGGGAGGAGCCACGCATTACTGCCTCAGGGGATCGCCCATCCTCTGCCTTTCTCCTCCACCGATGCATTTGTTTGCATCTTACCTATCGACGAATAACTACTGTATTTCCATTTTAGAATGAATTTAGAATGTATTTCCATTTTAGCATGGATATGGTCCTCAATCTATATATATATGTGGTGTGGGACCCTGTGCGACCTTAAAGGCTGTTGGTTAACGCCAGATTTTGAAGAGAAAAATATGCTAATTGCACAGCTGTGTTGGGCTATTTAGGCACCACCCGACAGGAAGTCTGTGCCTTGGAGTCAGATGGGCTCCCATCCCTCAGAGGAGTCAGACGCTGCATGAGTGCAGCCAGAAAATGCATGTCTGCAGGAGGCAGATGTCATTGGTGATTGAGCAGCAAGGCGCTGATCAGGAGTAAGCTAGGAGAGAGCTTAACTCAAGTTAACTGTTTGTTCTGAAGAGCAGACCTAAGGCCTGAAACAGCTACATGGCAAGAATGAAAGCCAGGAGGCTAAAGTGTTGAGTATGCAAGATACAGTAATGGTAAAACCCCCTTTGAGGGCTACTAATCTATTTGTGAACTTTTTTGTGCTTTTAAATAAAAGTGGGCTACCAGGCCCTTAAAAATTCTGTGCTGAACTGGCATACTCACTAAAAAACGCACATACTGCTGGTGTCTGATCACCCCAATCTTACAATATATACATACACACACATTTGGATCAAGTCTTGGCTTATATGCATGTTATTATGTAAAGTGTATCTAGGCCATTTAGCCCTTGTTTTAATATTTCTACTAATAAAGGGTGGTGCTATCTTTCCTCAAATTGCAGATCACTTTGAGGGAGGGCCATCTCAATACTTGCACTTTCCGCAAAGAAACCGTGGCTAATACGCTACTATATGCCACCAGCCACCACCCCCACTGGCTGAAGAATGGCATTCTGGTTGGACAGTTCCTACGGATTAAACGGAACTGTTCCAACATTAATGACTACAGACGCGAAAGCCAAGAGCTTTATACACAATTCTGCGAACGTGGCTACTCACACGGCCAAATTAAAAAAGCTAAGAAAAGAGCGGTGATCAGGGATCGCGTTGACCTGCTAACTAAAAAAAGATCAGTGGAAAAACTTCCCCAAAATTCCAATGAGCCAATCAGAGTCATCACCTCATTTCGCTCACAATGGGACTCGGTCCGTAGTGTCATGGAAAAGCACTGGGGCATTTTAACCAATGCCCCAGCCTTGGCCAAGATAGTGAGTACTTCGCCTAAATTGGCGACACGCCGAGCAAGAAATATGGGTGACATATTGATCAAGTCTGAATTTGTTAAGGAACCGAATACCACCTGGCTTTCCAACTACCCATGATCATTGGGAATGTTCCCATGCAACAAATGCCAGATCTGCCCTTACGTTGACCGAACATCTACATTTACTGATGCCCACGGGCAGGGATCCTTTGAGATCAGGAAATTGATCAATTCCCCTCCCCTCTTCGTTCCCCTCTTTTCATTTTTTACTGTTGGCTTTTGCTCTCTCACCTACATTGCTGTTAAAGTCCAAGGGGTTTTCCTTTTACTTTGGTGGACTCCATATGTAGTGTTCTTTGGATGTTGGCAATTTTATACACCTAGCTCCAAACACCACCAGTCTCTTTCAAAATCATATATTGTGTCATGTTTTACAAGTATTTCCAATAAATTGCATATAAAAGGCTACATACATGTGCACGATACAAATACATATTATATAATTATTTCATCACAGAATATTTAAAATAAATATTTATATTTACTTACTCTTCATCTGTCTGGACACACTTATCAAGTTCAATAACATGGATTCCAATAAACCAAACCAAATTAGAAAAGTATGGAACAGCAGTTTTATCTCTAATATAGTGCAGCATTGGTTGGTTGTTAACTGAAATAAAGGAATAGAAAGAAATAAACAAATTTTATTATAAAGATTCAATAGTCAGATATACGCAGTAAGTTAATGGCTACTCGTTGATTGTGACGAAATGCATTAGATCCCTCAGCTAAGCAGAGGGCTTTTTTTTGTGTGCTTACTTAACCACCTAAGCTGCAAAAGATTTTACCCCCTTCATGACCAGACAGTTTTTGCCATTTCGCACTGTGCTACTTTACCTGGTAATTGCGCAACTTTGTACCAAACCAAAATGTATATAATTTTTTCACACAAATATAACTTTTTTGTGGTATTTGGAATTTTTTATTACATAACAAAAAAGGCTGGATTTTTTTTACTTTCTGCTATAAAACCTATCCAATCAAAACCTCAAAATGTCTACATAAAGTTCACTATGAACTTCGCTAATACCCGCAGGATTAGTTGGAATGTGCAAGACTGGGGAAAGTCCCATTTGTGAGCCAAGGCATTCAACCCCATAGCCTGATCCTCTGTGGAGAGGAAAGAAGGCAGGCGTCATTGTGTATCTCCGTGTGTTGAGTTTGATATGTATGTGTGTGTGTATGTGTGTATGTGTGTATGTGTGTATGTGTGTATATATATATATATATATATATATATATATTTTTTTTTTTTTTTCCTTTCCAGATGAGTTTTCACAGAAACAGAAACAGGCTTTGTTTGAGGTTTTTTTTAGGCCGTTTCTCAAACTATTGTTTTGGTAACGAATACATAGGCTGTCAGTTTCAGCAGTCCATTGTCTCTACAGCTACAGTAAACAGGTATGTTTTCTGTTTGATAACTATGGTACACAGCCTGACACAGAAAATGGATTGTCAGGCATTAGCTAGAAGGGGCTCATCATGCTTTAACACCAAAAGACTCATCTGTAACCAGCCACTGAATAAAAATATGCTTCACCTGATTCTCCAACAACTACCAACTGAGTCCTCGTTGTCACTGGAGATCACAAATACAGTAACTGGAGTTAAGTAACTTTTGTGTATTTCTACTGTTACACACCATAAGCTGTTTGCTAGGCATTTTAATTGCTATAGATTCAGAGTGTGTACGCTGAACTGCTAATCGCACTGATGATTTGCAAGAGCGGTGTGCAGCCCTCATGACCAAATTTTTTTGATGTCACAATGTAGAGTATAAGATTTCCTATCATCTGTGCCCAGTCTTGCCACACAGAGTTAATCCAGCGCGGAGTAATCCTCCTAATGTTCAGTGAAAATGAACAGCCTTCCAGATAAAAACCTGCCTAAATAAAGTCTGTTTTCCCTCTTCTTGCTTTGAGTGACTGGTTATTTACATATCTAGCTTGGACATGTTCATCATATGTTATGTTATTTTTATCATAACATGAGGTATACAAAGTGAGAAATCCACCCCTCCCCCACATAACACATCCTGGTAATATACAATGAACTTTGGATCACCTCATGTTATGATAAACATGTCCAAGCTAGATATGTAAATAACTTGTCACTGAAAGTAAGAAGAGAGAAAAACGGACTTTATAATTTGGCAGGTTTTTATCTGGAATTCTGTTATTTGCACTGAACATTAAAAGAGGATTACTCAGCGCTGGATTAACTCTGTGTGGCAAGACTGGGCACAGATGATAGGAAATCTTATACTCTACATTGATTTACATCCACTTTAAAGAAAAGGAAGGGCTGTAAACCTGTTAGTAAAGCCATGGTGCGTGCCATTGTCACATCCCAAAACTGGGATTGTGAGGATGTGCTCTCCTCAAATAGCGTTTGATGTTTCGGATGATGATTATCCAATGGAAAAGAAAAAAAAGTGTGCCAGACCTCTCATTACTAAGTATAGGAACAGGCAAAATGATAGAGAGGACATGGCAGATGGGGAGTGCATTATAGCAACCCCACAGATGTGGAATTTTAAGAAGTTAGGGAGTTTACACAAACTGAACTCCACGAGCTGGCAAATCCAGGGAGCCCCTATTGAGTTGGCTCCTATGCTTGTGGGATGAAGGGGTGGACAGTGTTTTGACAGGTAAGGAAGCAGTGGCTATGGGAGTGTTAACCCATGATCCACAATTGTGTCAGGCAAATCAAAAAGCCAGAGGGCCAGATTCTCATAGAATTTCGCTTGCGTATCGTAAGCCATTTACACTACGCCGCCGCATCGTACTAGAGCAAGTGCCGTATTCTCTAACCATTTGCTCCGTAGTTTGCGTTGGCGTAGCGAAAATGGCCCAGCGTAAGCCCGCGTAATTCAAATGGGGCGGCTTGTATTTAAATTAAGCGCGCCCCCGTGTCGAACGAACTGCGCATGCGCCGCCCGGGGAAAAAGCCCAGTGCGCATGCTCCAGCTCACGTCGGAAAGCGTCGTTGAAACCGACGTCAAAACGATGTGATCGTCACTTACGCAATGCCCTATTCGCGAACGAGTTAGTAAAACGACGTAAGCAACGGAAAAAGCTGACGCTGACCCGACGCCATACTTAACATGGCATCCGACGGCATCCGACGGAACTTCGTAAGGTTACTCCTCATAGAAGCAGGGGTAACCTTACGCAAACGAAAACGACGTACGCGACGACGGGGCAGCGTAAAAGCGATCGGGAATCGGAGTACTAGCCTCATTTGCATATGCAAATGAAAAAACGTAAAGGCCACCTAGTGCCCGGAGTTGTCATTACAACTACGATCCGCAAGTGTAATGGTATTACACTTGTCGGATGTAGAAGCGTATCTATGCCAAAGTGATGCTAAGCATCACTCGCATAGATACGAGGCAAAAAAAACGGCGATACGACGGGGTATCTGAGATACTCCGTCGTAGCGCCGCTGAGAATCTGGCCCAGAGAGTTTAGTGTGAATTTTTCAATGTTAGACCTTGTGAGATGACCTACTTACAATGGAAATACCTACTCCTGAAGATCAATAGGAGATGGTATTTGCAGGTTACGTGAGATGGGCTGTATAACCGGCTTAAATATGTTTCCAGAATGGATGGGTCCAGATATGGAACCCTTCACGTCTGCTCCGCGCTCTAAGCGGATGAAGTTTGCACTTTTTAATCTCAGGGCTCCTTTATTGTCCTGGCTGGGAAGCCTGGGATTAAACAGCAAGCTTTATTAAGCCACTACACTTTTAAGCCAGTTGGGGGAATTATAGGAGACTAAACCAAAACCTGTCAGGGCAGAAGATAAGGTCAAGGCCAGATAGGAAGACTACAAGCAGAAAAAACTTTTACAGAGAAGAAAGGCAATGTGGGAGAGAAGACAGGAGATAGAGAAAATCAGGCTAGTTATTTCTAGGAAAGAAATGCGGGTGGACCTATAAAAAGGCAGGAGTACATAGAGAAGAGATGTATGAGATTTCTACTGCAGAAATGATGAAGAGGTGGAAAACATTTAGTGGGGAAAACTGTCAGGCCGCGTACACACGAGGAGACATGTCCGCAGAAACTGGTCCGCAGACCAGTTTCCGCGGACATGTTCGATCATGTGTACGGCCTAGCGGACAGGTTTCCAGCGGACAAAAGTTTCTAAGCATGCTTAGAAACTTGTCCGCTGGAAACCTGTCCGTCGGACATGTCCGATGGTTTGTACGCCCAACCATCGGACAGAAATCCTGCGCATGCGTGGAAGCATAGAACTTCCTTGTTTGAGCACGTCGGTGTCGTCTACGTCACCGCGTTCTCTGTCCGCGGGGATTTTGGTCTGTGGTGTGGACCGATTTCATCAGATATGTCTCCTCGTGTGTACATGGCCTTTGGGTTAGAAACACTACTCCGTGAAAACAACATCAGCCTAGACCTAGGGAAAACAGAACCGATCCCTCCTGTTGGCCCCAAACCAATTCCCAAAACTGAATATGAACTGAAACCTAAATCCCTTTATCCTGGGGAGGAGTTCGAGAGACTCAGAAAAGGAGATTGAGAGGTTCCTTATCCTTTATGAAGGGTAGGCGAGTCTCCTGTAATAGCAGTGAGGGAAAAGACAGCAGAAGACCAACGCCCATATGTACTCGTCACTGTATGGTAGGGGGGGAAGTAATTTTCTTCTACATATGTAATGGCTTTAGTTGATACCAGAGCTAAAGTTACACTTTTGCAAGAAAATCCTTCCCAAAGAAGAATTGATGTAGAAGATTTGGGAGGGCAAACCATACCAGCAGTTAGGATATGGATGAAATTGGCTATTGGCAAGGGATCAGGATTCATGACAAATGTTTTGGTATCAGAGTCACCCGAAAATATTCTTGAGATGGATGTACTTCAAGGTCAGTCAATTCAGACTGAAAGGGGTACATTCACATTTGGGTATCCTGATAAAGTGCATCTGATTAGGCCGGTGAAGGCTGTGGTCAGAGGTTATGCGAAATGGACCCCTGTCTACATCCCTCCCTCCAGAAGCCAGCCTGTCCCAAGCAGTACAGACTTTATGGAGGCCATAAAGAAATTGGGGAGACTATTCAAGAACTATCGAGAGTAGGGATCCTTAGACCTGCTGTAAGTCCTTTCTCGTCTCCGGGGGTTCCCAGTAAAGAAACCTGATGGGACATATAGAATGACTGTGGATTACAGTGGTCTAAACAAAGTGGCACCCACATTGAAGTCAGCTGTACCGAATATGATCTCAATTGTTGAGAAAATTGCTAAAGAGGCAGGAGAATATCATGCGGTGATAGACCTGGCTAATGATTTATTTTCAATTTTGCTAGACCCAGAGTGTCAAGACCATTTGCTATGGTGTGGCACATTTCAATGTATATATATACACATAATTTTGTATTGATTTTGTGTTTTCAGCGCCCCTTCACTTCCGATTCTATGGTGTGGGATGGCCACCAGTACACTTTCACTGTCCTTTCGCAAGACTATCTTCATTCTCCAACAATTTGTCATGGAAATTTAAGTAGCCTGAATTTGAAAAGTCACTGTGTTTCACTACATTGATGACATCATAATCTCTCTGGGACAAAAGATGTAACTGAAGTACTGCACCTGTTGATACAGTGCTTGGAGAACAGAGGGTGGGCTATCAGAGATAAAGTCCAAGGACCTGCCACAGAGGTGAAATTCCTAGGAATGATGTGGACTGGGCCACAGAGGGAAAATTCCAGAGACCGTTGTGCAAACTATCCAGGCGTTGTCAACCCCTACTAACAAAAGGGAGGCACAGAAGTTCATTGGAGTTGTGGGATTCTGGAGATCGTTCATCACACATCTTGGACTAATTCTGAGGCCTATATACAATGTTATTGTGGAAAGAAATGTTTGGACAGCCGCACTCTGGAAAAACCTTCTTGGTTGCCTTTTATTGATAAAAGTTTTCAAACACCACACATCACAGCAAAGACAGGGGCATACAGCTGACGTTTCGCACTACAATCACAGTGCTTACTCTCAGCTATGAGTAAGCACTGATTGTAGTGCGAAACGTCAGCTGTATGCCCCTGTCTTTGCTGTGATGTGTGGTGTTTGAAAACTTTTATCAATAAAAGGCAACCAAGAAGGTATTTCCAGAGTGCGGCTGTCCAAACATTTCTTTCCACAATTGCTTCGTGCATTGCCAGCACCTGGGTTTCTCTGAGAGGATACGGATTCATCCACATACCTAATTGGAGCGGTGACTATCTTCTCTATATACACTGTTACCAGGAAAAAGACTGCGTTCTCATGGGGTTCAGAGCAGGGGCCCTGCATTCCTTCCTGCTAAATAAGCCATTTTGCAGCATCAAGAATTGTGACCCGTGAAACAAGGAATACCATATCAGCTGGATGTAGTGGAGCAGGATGGTACTATATCTTGAAGCCTGTGGCAGCCAAATGAAAAGAAGGGATTGAGGGGGTGTGTGGCCGGCAGCCGGAGCGGATGGCTGTGTGAGGAGAGAGCTCAGTATAGAGAACCAGCATCCAGCTGCATCGAGCGACTAATCCAGCCTTCAAACACCCTTGTGTGCTGCAGTGTACCCCGGAGGAACAGCGGAGACTATGTGGAAAAGAAAAAACATCATAAAACCGAAGAAACTTACGGATTTCTTCCCGCAGACGAGCACACCTAGACCGCAAGATGGCGCTGAGGCCTAGGCGCAACAGCCTGCAGAAATCGGCTCAGAAGCAGTCGGTGGACCACAAGTATGCAGGTGAGCTGGAGGAATCCTGTGACTCCCAAAATAGCACTAGGGATTTCATTGAACAGATACATTACTTCCCAACTTCAGGAGTTTCCCTTAGTGACACAATCATGAGAGATATGTTGGTAACTCTCAGGGGCTCCCTGCATAAGGACATCATGTCATGCGTATCACAGATAAAGCGAGATGTTTCAGCTATAGGAGACAGAGTCAGCCATGTAGAGGACAAAATGGGGGAATTTACTGCCGCACATAATGACTTAGTGGATGCACACTACGATGCGGAGGGGGACATTCAAGCCATGCGGGAGAAGTTAGCAGATTTGGAAGATAGATCCCGCTGGAACAACGTTAAGTTGCATGGAGTGGAGGAATCGGTGACCCCATCAGAATTGAGGCGATATGTACAGGACTACATAGCGGTCATGGTACCTGACGATCCAGGCAATGAAATTGTTGTGGACAGGGCTCACCGCCTCCCAAACCCCAAATTTCTTCCTGAAAAAGTCCCTAGGGATGTAATTGCCCGCGTACATTTTTTCCACATTAAGGATGAACTGATGCGTTTTTCAAAGAAAAAATCATCCCTTGCCCTCCCCTTACTCTGATATTTCAGTGTTTTTGCGAACTTGTCTTAACACACTATGATGGCACGAAAGAATCTGTCTTCCATTACTAAGCTATTACAGAACCACAAGATTACCTAATCTTGGGGGTTCCCTACCAAATTGTTGATCACCAAGGACAATCATACCTATGTTATTAGAAATATGGAGGAGGGATTGGCGTTGGCTAAAAAATGGAACCTATTGCCGGAAGATGGCTGTATTCCTACCCCTAAACCATTGCCTGCCAGGACGTCCCCTGAATGGAACACTGCGTGATTTTTGTCCCTGCGGAAATGTTTTTATTTTATGTGAGGTGACCTAGCTTAGAAGGCTGGGGTGGATATCAAGTTCTGGTTCTCTCTGGAGTTCATGCCCCTCCCCCATGGGATACTTGCAAGGAATGCTCGCACTTTGTGGGGATTTTCAAATTTTTTATGTTTTTATTTAAGTTTGTGACTGTAATACTTTTTTCTGTTTTTCCTTTTTCCTTTTTTCATTGTACCTGCGGAGCACTACTATTTGTCTGCCTTCATTCTAATCTGGCTGCTAGTCAAACATACTGTCGCCTTTAAACTGCATGAAGTAATTTGTGACCCGAGTGGCAGATTCATTATTTTAGTGTGTGATTTGAATAATGCCACATATACACTGGTAAACTTGTATGCTCTCAATCAGAAACCAGTTTCCTTTTTGAGGTCTCATGAAAAAGGTCAAGAAAGGGTCCCTGCTTCTTTGTGGGGCTTTTAATTGCATTGTAAATAAGCTCCTTGACTGCTCAGGGCAAAACTCTTCCACAAGAAGGGAGCTACAGTCTTTTATGACTGGCCATATCCTCTATGACCTCTGGAGGGGTTTACATTCATCTTAAAGGGACTATACCTACTACTCCTTTCCCCACCGGATCTACTCCAGGATCAACCTTTTTCTCTCAGAGCTTAACCTCCTTCAGAGAACTATCTCGGCGGAGATTCACTCAATCACGTGGTCGGACCATGCTCCGATCTCTTTAGCTCTAAATGGATTGTGTTTTACTCCCCCGACATACCTTTGGAGAAATAACATTGACATCTTAGCTAACCCTTCCATTACTTCAAAGATTGATCAACAACTGTCTGAATTTAAGATTAATGATACAATTAATGTTGATATTTCTACGTTGTGGTGTTCCCATAAAGCCTTTAGCAGAGGTCTTCTAATTCAGGCTGCGGCACGTGAGAAGAGGCGAAGAGGAGAGCTGTTGAATGGACTACTTAGGGAACTTAAATCCTCAGGCGGCGTACACACGACCGAGGTTCTCGCTGGAAACCAGCGAGAACCTCGCTGGAAGCTGCATTCCAGCGAGGACCTCGGCCGTGTGTACACAGAGCGCTCGCCCCGCCCGTCGGGAATCCCGTCGAGCGAAAAGAGAGCACGCTCTCTTTTTGCTCGACGGCCCGCCTGGATGAATGGCTGGTTGCCATTCCCGACGGGCGGGTCGCCGATTTCGACGGCCGGCAGAGAACCTCGACGGGCGGAACGATGTGTTCTGCCCGTCGAGGTTCTCTGCCGTGTGTACGCGGCTTCAGAGGATCTTCATAAACAAGATCATTCCCCTAGTTTAGAAAAAGACCTGTTTAATTGCAGACAAGGGTCCACGTGTCTCTTCTCTCTGGCCATCAAAACCACTTGGGCGTAAAACTGCGCTTTGACCCGTCTCAAGGCAGGTAAACTTTTGGCTAATTATGTTTCTAAGAGACAACGGAAGTCAAACCTTACATCCATCCGAGATCCCCACACAGGTGTTTTAGAACCTCATCCTACAAAGATTGCTAATTCTTTTATGAAGTATTACAGAGACCTGTACAACCTTCATTTAGACTGTACTACGCCACAACCTAGAACTCACACTATTACTTCCTTCCTGGAATCAGTGTCCTTGCCCTCCCTAAAGGAGGACGGCTTGTCCTTACTTAATGCCCCGATCCTTGCCAAAGAAATCTTAGACACTATTCAAGCTTTACCCAAGAATAAATCTCCCGGTGCTTATGGGTTCTCATCAGAATATTTTAGAGTTTTCTTGCAGTCTCTGATCCCTTATTTGGGTGCATTGTTCAACAGTGTCTCCTCTTCGGCCACATTTCCTGAAGAAATGCTACAGGCTATTGTCACTCTACCCAAGCCAGGAAAGAAGCCAGATTCCCCTCAGAACTTCAGACCAATCTCTCTAAATACTGATTTGAAAATATACGCAAAAATGTTAGCAAATAGATTAGCCAAGATTACCCCTTCCTTAGTGAAGGCTGACCAGGTGGGCTTTGTTAGAGGCCGGCAAGTGCCAGATGGCACTAGAAGATTGTTTGATCTTCTGCACATTGTGGAAAATAGGAAAAAGCCGACTGCTATTTTGGCTTTAGATGCCGAAAAGGCCTTTGACAGGGTCCACTGGGGCTATCTCAAAGCCACTCTTCAAAAATTTGGCCTTCAGGGGAATATCTTGTCTGCTATATTAGCTCTTTACTCTGTACCTTTGATGGCATGGCATAGTGACTGTGTTTGATGGCATGCTTGCTCTTGTTTTTTACCACTTGCTGACCAACGTACCGGTACGTCGCTGGTTCGGAAGTGTGATCTCAGTCATAGCTGCAGCAATTATCTAAATATTTTTTTAGTGGCGGCGATTCCCTTCAATGTAAAAAAGTAAGCTGAGCGGCTTTATCAGCCTTTTCTGAGCGCACTGGGAGCCCGGTAAGGATTCATCCAGCAGCATCCAGTTCCTGGGACAAAGTGAGGAACGGATGTTTCTCCCACTGTATGTCGTCAGAAACTGGAAGCGACAAGGATTTCATCACTACCAGCTGTTACAAGTTTGAACAAGCATCTGATCACACTGCTTTGTCATGGCCCATGCTATAACAAGGGCTGTTGTTCACCCCTTCTGATAGCAATAAAAAGAAATGTAAAAAAAATTAAGATACGGTGTAATTCATTTTTTTTAAATAAAAAATAAATTTAAAAAAGGACACTGTCCCCCCTGTGCTCATGCGCAAAGGTGAACACATTTGAAGGTCGGGCACACAAATGTAAACGGTTTTTGCATAACACAAACGTTATAGTGAGAGCAATAATTCTAGCACCAGCCTTCCCTGTGTAACTCTAAACTGGTAACCTACAAAGGCTTATAAAGCAACACAATGTTCTGGATACAGGATAGGACATCTCAGGCTGATTATATATACAATCAAACGTTCAAGAGTCCAGGGTAATTTAATGTTAAAATTGATTCATAGCAGAATAAAGCTCTTTGCTGCATCCATTGGCATAACTTGCACTCCTGAAACTTTCCAAGCAGTATATCACAGCACAGTTTTATATGGTATCTGCTCATCTGAGTCAATTTAAGAATTCTAAGGCCATGATAAAGAGCTACCAACCGGCTTCTGTACAACCGCCCTCTGTACAACCGCCCTGTTCAATTTTTGCTGCTCAATCAGCACTGCCGACTATAGCTGTGTATATCAGTGTATTCTGACTGTCTGCATGCTGTCAGAATACAATAGCTCAGTGGGAGGATTCCCACATCTACCTCAAAATTAGTGGATAAAGGAAAGGAAAGCAAAGCATTTTTTTTTCGTTCAACATGTTGTTTGAATAAAAAAAAAACTGATTCATGCATGGGCTGCTTTCAAACTGAAGTCCAGGTAAACTGCTAAATACACAGATAAAATAAAATTTGAGTTATTTTACCTACCAAAGGATGTATATATTTTTTCTCCATACAATTCTAAGATTGACACAGCTCTGTCATGCAGCTCAGCCTCAGGACCTATTTTGTTGCTACAGTAACATTTAGAGGTTTGGTCACTCCCACAGCCATTGATTGGACAATAATCAAGAAAGGTAACCTCTGTACTTTTGCTTTCTCCAGCCAGCAATGTTCAGAATAGGAGTGCCATAATGCAACTCATTGTGCTGCTACTCCTTCTCCCAATCTATGCTCATCTGTTCAGACAACTCCAAGGCTGACACTAAAATCTAATTTAGGAAGAGGTATAATTCTCTTACATGATAAAAAATACATAAAGTGGGGGGGGTGCCTTGGACGGGACCCGAGATGGCTGCTTAAGGGAAGAGCTCCCGCACATCGAGGATGAAAAAAAATGGAGTTTCTTACCGGTAACGTCCTTTCCAGTAGTCTTTCAGGACAGCCACAATAGAGATAGGCTCCTCCTCTTCCTTTAGGAAACACTGCACAGCCTTTAAGAACTCTCCTCCCCCTGCCAGACCTCAGTTTTTATACGAGCACCTCCGGTCAGCTGGGGAGACACAAGAACATGTTAGTAATCCATCATTAAACATCAACATCATACTATGTTCCTGTATTAAACAAACCTTCCATACTTCGGGTGGGTAACCAGGGCTGTCCTGAAAGACTACTGGAAAGGACGTTACCGGTAAGTAACTCCATTTTTCCCTTTCCGTCTTTCAGGACAGCCACAATAGAGAGGATGATCGAGCACTCACCAACTAGGGCGGGACTATGGCTTGCAGGACCTTTCGCCCAAAGGCCTGGTCGCCTGCCGACACCAAGTCTACTCTATAATGTTTGACGAAGGTGGTGTAGCTGGACCAAGTTGCTGCCTTGCATATTTGTTCTGGCGTGGCTCCAGCGGTTTCAGCCTGGGAAGCAGCCACTGCCCGAGTAGAGTGTGCCTTAATTCCTGTAGGGACCTCTTTACCAGACAAGGCATATGCCTGTTCAATAGCTAGCCTAAGCCATCTCGCGATTGTGCGCCGAGACGCTCTCTGTCCTTTTCTAACTCCAGAAAATAAAACAAAAAGAGAGTCTGACTTCCTAAAATCTTTGGTCAGCTCTAAATAGTGTAAGATGCATCTCCTAACGTCCAACTTACTAAACCTAATTTCCCTTTCACTTGAGGGATTAGGGCAAAAAAAGGGTAGCACCACCTCCTGACTCCTATGGAATCTAGAAGATACTTTGGGTAAAAAGGCCGGATCAGTCTTGAAAACAACTCGATCCGGGAAAACAATACAAAAAGGGGGTCTAACAGACAAGGCTTCTATCTCGCTGACCCTCCTAGCAGTAGTCACTGCAACCAAAAAGACTGTCTTTAAAGTCAACTCCCTCAACAGACATTCGTCTAGAGGTTCAAAGGGAGACCCTGTTAGGGCCTGAAGAACTAAGGATAAATCCCACCTGGGGAAGGGGGGCCCCTGGGCCGGTCTCTGTCTAGATAATGCTCTGAAGAACCGGATTACCCAGGAGTTACTGGCCAGTGTACTCTCTAGATATACACTAAGGGCAGAAACTTGACCCTTAAGGGTACTGACTGAAAGACCCATATCTGCCCCACACTGTAGGAACTCCAATACTGAAGAGGGGTTCTGCACTGAACAGGAATATTCTAGGCACCACGCATTAAAGCGAAGCCAGACCCTCCTATAAATAGAGCGGGTTTCCTTCTTCCTGCTACTAAGTAGGGTGGCAGTTAACCTTTCAGAAAACCCTTTAGACCTTAGCAAGGTCTCCTCAGTAACCACGCCGCTAGGCTCCACCTGTGTGGGTCTGGGCAAAGGACTGGACCCTGCGAGAGAAGATCCCTTGTGGATGGGAGGAAGAAGGGAGGATCCATGGTCAGTTGTTTGAGGACCGAGAACCAAGCCCTTTTCGGCCAGTGAGGTGCCACTAGAATGATAGAGGTGTTCTCCAGTTGGAACTTTCTTAGAACTGCCGGTAGAAGCACTGGAGGTGGGAAGGCATAACAAATCCCGAACTCCCAGCTCTGGGACAGGGCATCTACCCCCCTTGCTCCCTCTCCTTTTTTCCGGGAGAAAAAACAAGGGGTTTTCGCGTTTTCTTTTGACGCGAACAGGTCTACCTCCGGAGAACCCCACCTCCTGACTAGGAGATGAAAAACTTCCTGACTGAGAGCCCACTCGCTCTCTCTCAGCTGACTTCGGCTGAGGAAATCTGCCGTCTTGTTTTCTATCCCTCTTAGGAAGATCGCTGATAATGACAGGGTGTTTGCTTCGGCCCAGTGAAGAATCCCTGATGTAATGGCCGACAGGACTACACTTCTCGTGCCGCCCTGCTTGTTCAGATAGGCCACAGCCGAAGCATTGTCCGACCGCACCTGGACGTGGTGACCCTGAAGCTCTTCCTGGAAAAACCTGAGGGCTAGACCGACCGCCATCAGCTCCTTCCAATTGGAGGACTTCCCCAACTCGGCATCTTTCCATACGCCCTGCGCTGGAAGGGACCCTAAGTGAGCCCCCCAACCTCTGCCGCTTGCGTCCGTGGTTACCACCGGAGGAACCGGAATATGCCATAGCCGACCCTGCGATAAATTGGAAATCTTCCTCCACCACCAGAGGGACCTCTTTACCTGGGTTGGGACCTGTACTAGGGTATCTAGCCGCTCCAGATCGTGATCCCAGATTTTCAGGAGGAAAGCTTGCAGGGGCCGAAAGTGAAGGCCTGCCCATTGGACAGCCGGAAGGGTGGACGTAAGCAGGCCCAGGGTCGACATCAGAGACCCGATCGACACTTGCCGACTGCCCTGTAGGGTGGCCACCGCTCTGTCTAATTTCAGGGCCTTCTCCCTGGGGAGAAAAACCCTTAGGAGGGTGGAGTCCAAAAGGTACCCTAAGTAAGAAATTTGTTGAGACGGTGACAGGCTGGATTTTTCTAAGTTTAACAGCCACCCTAGACCCGATAGAGTCCTCTTGGTTAATTCCAGATCTCTGGATAGTTGTTCTGGAGAAGCCGCAAAAAGGAGCAGGTCGTCCAGGTAGGCTATGATGCCTACTCCCTGAAGACGCAGAAATGCTATGGGTTCTGCCAGGACCTTGGTGAACACGCGGGGTTAGGAGGATAGCCTGGAACTGAAGATGCATCACCTCCCCTCCTAGGTCTATCGCTAGGCGTAGATACCTCTGAGACCCCTCTGCGATGGGTACGTGCAGGTACGCGTCCCTGAGGTCCAGGGAGACCATAAAGCAATTCTGTGGAAGGAGGGCCCTGACCGTGAGGATTGATTCCATACGGAACTTTTTGTATGCGATGGACCTGTTTAGGGGTTTCAAGTTTAGGATTAACCTGTACTTCCCTGAGGGTTTCCTCACCACAAAAATGTGTGAGTAAAATCCCTTCCCTTCCTCTGTCGCTGGAACCCTGAGGACCACGTCCTGGTTCTTTAGCTCTTTTAAGGCTCCAGTCAGGGCCTCTGATTTTTCCCTGTCTCTGGGAAGTTGAGTGACCAGATATCTTTGGGGGGAGGAGAAGAGAACTCTAGGAAGTACCCCCTCCTTACTATCGCCAGGACATACCTGTTGGGGGAAATTGATTCCCACTGTGGGAGGAAGGCCCCCAATCTTCCCCCCACCCTGACCTGGGAGTCACTGTTTTTTTTGCGGGCTGGTCAGGAGGGCGAAAAATCGCTCCTCTGCCCCTTCCCCTAGGCGTCCAGATTCTCTTCTGAACTTCTGGCTTTGGGACCCCCGAGTGCCCTTGGGGACGAAACCCCCTCCCCTTTACTGGAGCCTTACGTCTCTGGGGAAAGGACTTCTTTCTGTCAGCTGTACGATCCAAGACTGACTCAAGACCCGGGCCAAACAGGAGATCCCCTGTAAGAGGTATCCCACACAGCTTAGATTTGGAAGCTAGGTCCCCTGACCAAGTTTTGAGCCAGAGGGCTCTCCTGGCAGAGTTGGCCAGAGCTGCCGACCTGGCTGACATGCGGACGGATTCAGCCGATGCGTCCGCAATGTAAGCGATGCCTCGTAACATTGTAGGGAAGGAGGATAAAATGGTCTCCTTATCCGTCCCGGCCTCAATGTGCTCCTGGATTTTAGAGAGCCAAATGTTCTAAGTTACGGGCCACCACTGTGACAGCTAATTCTGGCTTGAGGTTCCCAATAACAGAGTCCCATGTCTTTTTCAAGAGGGAATCCATTCTCTTGTCCATTGTATCAGGAAGAGTTCCCATATCCTCGAAAGCCAAGACAGTATTTCTGGATACTTGGGAGAACGCCGCTTCCAATTTAGGCACTTTGTTCCAAATGGATGCAGGATCTTCAGAAAATGGGAACCTCCTTTTAAAGGACTGGGAAAAAAAGGGCTTCCTTTTGGGGTCCTGCCACTCCTTTTTGATAGTATCAGTTAGAAGGTCATGTACAGGAAAAACCCTTCTCTTCTGTTCCCCCAGACCTTTGTACATTTGGTCATGAAGGCTAAGAGGTTTACTTTCGGCCTGAATGCCCAGAGTCGTGTAAATGGCCCCTAACAAGTCCTCAACCTCATCAAGGGACAGTTTATATCTCGAGGGCTTCCTGGAATCCCCATCCTGGTCCTCATCATCTGACTCTGCCTGAGAACCCGAGGCCACACTCTCCCCTGAGATTACTGCCTGGGAAGGTCCTGCAAGATCAACTGTCGTTGCTGTATGATCAGGTGTGACAGGAGCAAGACCCTGTTCAACTGATTGGGTTGTAACCTGTGTGGGGACAGTGGGAGGTTGCAGCCTTTCAAACAAAGATTTGAAGGAAGCGAAAGTGGAGGAAAGCGCCTTAACAGAGGCTGCTAGGCTACCTTCCTGCTCTTCATCCCTCTCCCTGACCAATGAGTGAATGCATTCCCTATATAACACTTTGGACCAAGACTCAGGAAGAATGTCCCTATAGGAGGCACATTTCTTTTTCGAACCGTGAGTCTTCCCTGTCTTTTCCAGGCTCTTCTGAAAGACATAGGAACAAGGGGCCCCACACATTAACATCCAAAGAAAGAAAAACATTTTTTTTTTTTTTTTTTTAAAACACAAAAAAACATATGGGTTACAACCCTGGGGAAACTCTAAAAACAGACCCTCCTGCTAGGTTCCCCTATGGTTCCCCCCCCCCCCAACCACCAAGGGGGAATAGTGGGGGGGAAAGACCAGGCCTAAGGTTTAGGGACCCCTCCCCAGGGAACTCTTACCTTAGGCTGGCTGGAGGAAGCGTCCTTGGTCGTGCCCCCTTCCGGAGAAGTCACCGACATCCTGGGGTGGTTGCGCTGTGTCAACTTGCCCCAGCAAGCTTCAGACTCCTCCAGCAAACACGCTGGGCCTCTATCAGCGCCGCGGCCCGGAACCGGAAGTCGCGGATCAAAGGGGAGGCTTCCGACGCGCCGTTGATGACGTCACCCGCCACACAGCCCGCGAATTTGGAAAAAAGTATGCGGCCTGTAAAAAAACAGGGCGTCCTGGAGGCCTCCCCCGCCATGGTCCTGTGGACACGATAGGGGGTCCCCCCTCAAGCCATCTGCTGTGCTCGACCAGGATTGGGGTGCGTCTGGCGGTGAGTACCCGCCAAAAAAATTTTTTTTTCCTTAGGAGGCCCCTGCTCCCTTGGTAGGAGAAAGAACAGCCACAGTCCCCTGACTGCACCGGCCTAGGTTCCTCTGCAGTGTCTCCCCACCGGAGGAAACACTAAGAACTGAGGTCTGGCAGGGGGAGGAGAGTTCTTAAAGGCTGTGCAGTGTTTCCTAAAGGAAGAGGAGGAGCCTATCTCTATTGTGGCTGTCCTGAAAGACGGAAAGGGAAAAGCTCTAAATAGGATCCATATGTCCTAAAAACATGGGCAGGTCCACCAGGAGCTCATCAACGCCCGCACATTAAAAGACACAGCTGAGTAATAACATTCCGTAGATGTTCTGGACCCAGCCGACAGGACAGCATGCAGAGACACAGGCTCATCCCCGGCTTCGCTTAGCAACGCAGCCAAATTGATGATAGAGGACGGCGGCGCCACGGTTCCCAACCCAAGCCTACTTGATCTCCAGAGAGACTTGCAAAGAGTGGCCCTGGATATTAAGCACACATTGATGGCGGCCATCTCAGATCTCAAATCAGACATCCAAACGATGAACCACCATACATATAGACATACAACTTACAGCTACCACACGTTTGAACTCCACAGACAAGTGGAAGATTTGGACAACAGGGGACGCAGACATAATATTAGGGTGAGGGGGGGTTCCTGAAGTGGAACAGGCTACACTTCACAGACGGTCTGCGCCATTTTCAATAACTTACTCAACTATCCAGCAGATACCCCTATTAAGATGGAGCGGCTGCATCGGGCTCTGAGATCCCCCTCCCTGTGACTCTGAACCCCCCAAAGACATTGTGTGTTGTAAATGGTAACTTTCCCCTCAAGGAGGAGATACTCCGGAAGGCGAGTCAGGAGGCGCATTTTGTTTAATGGCGCGGAAATCAAGTTATTCCAAGATCTCTCTAAGATAACTTTACAAAACAGGTGCACTCTATGCCCCCTTCTGGAAGCATTGTGCCTGCAACATCCAGTACTGGTGGAAATTTGTGTTCTGTATTTCGGCTTCCTCTAGATGCCGCACAGTGCTCCTCCGGGCCCCAGAATACCTGTCTGCCTTCTGTAAGCAGCTTGACATCCTGCCGATTGACATGTCTTAGTGGTACTCCTACTTTCCTGCTGAGCCATGGAAACCAGCATCAAGACGCTTAATCCCTGCTGTTTTCATCCCACAGCTCAACAGTAGGCAAATGGGATGTCTCATGTTTGTTTTGTTCTGTTATTTAACTCTCTGCTCGTTTTCCTCTCCACTCCTGCTAAAACATTGGATCCTGGAGTGCTGTCAACATCCAATGGAGAACTTGAACACATTGACTCCCTGGGGATCTAGCTGACCCGAACCTCAGAACTCTCCTGTGCAGGTACTGTTGTATCCTACCTGTTAGTACACTTCCAAGGGGTCATCTATCCATTTACTACTCTGACATACCCCCTTGCCCTCTCAGAGGATCTTTGTTTCTCCCCATGAGACTATGCTTAAAAGCCCAACAAGATGGAAACGTTTATGAACCTAGAATGTATACAGGATATGTGATTTTGTCTACACGCAGCACCATTTTAATGCATTCATTAGCTGTTATTTGGGGGGGGGGGGGTCTCGATCTCTAACTGTTTGGAGGATGTCTTCCCGCTCCTAAACACCCTCCCTTGTGTACAGGTCCTGGCTTAGGGCCTTTAGTGCTGTAGAAGCTACTCCAGACTGATCCTTTTTTGCGGTTGAAAGCATTGACATACTTACTGGCGGGGATCAGGGCTGCCCTTCACACCTTATACTTTCGCTATGCCTCTAATATGGGATTATAGATATGTTTTTACTACACTGTTGTCATCCCTCCTATAAGACGTTATAACTTTGAGCATGGCCATGATAACTTCGGATGATTCACAGGCCCGCATGGGGGGAGGGGGTAGGGAAACCTGCTAGACAGAAGGAGAACTTTTCCTGATGGCATTCTGTCGGCTTGCCCTCTCCCCTTCTTCTTCTGCTAAAGGCCACAATGGAGCTCAGATTTAATTCTTACCCTGAGAGTATTCATCCTTGTGTTGCTTATGCCTCTTAATCAATGTTCATGGACACAGGCCTTGGATGGCATTGATGTGCTCACCGGTTTCGGCCGAGTTTGCAGGGCGAAGCAAGGTAAACAAATATTGACGTCTTATTGTTACTGTACAGGATCTGAGGGCCCACCATTCCCTGTGAAAGCTTCTCAATTAGCTGTTCCTAAGCTTGGAATATTTGTCTCCAAAAAAGCAGGCCATCCAGACCCATAAACCAAGCGAGCAACCCCCTTTGGAGAGGAGAGGGAGTTGTATGTTTTACTGTTTGCCTAATTGTTTATGCGTTTATAATTGTTTGAATGTTTACCTGGATAGACAAATTTGAACCCTGCAGAAATGCTTGACAATGCTTGGTGTAACTACCCAGGTTCCCAAAATGATGGCTATACAATTTTTCTGTAATTTTTCTTTTCATCAGGCTTGTTCTAAGTTTTTATTTAACCTATACCCATTCCGCAATTGTTACACATGTTGCGTACTGAGCTAGGTAAACTCACACACCCGGTGGCCTCTACTTATGCCATCCTAACAGATTGTAGTTGATACTCCGGACTCCTCCCCATTAGAGGGTTAGGTGAGCCTATAACCGCCTCCGGTAATCTGTCGTACTCCTGATCCGAGTATCCCACGCCGGTACAACTTCTACATTTTTAACCTTTTCCCCCCTCTGTGATCTTGTCACCCCCTAGACCTACCCCTCCTTGTTTCCTTTCTTCCTTTAACTGTACCCCCTCCCCTCTCTCCCCTTGTCTGTCTCCTATTGGTGTGGGTCACTCCTCCCTCCCTTTCCCTCTACAGCTGAGCCCAGTGAATAATCCCCAGGTGTCAAAGACACTCAGGTTGCACACATGAGACCCTTGCATATATATCTTGCTCCCTTTTAGCTTGTAAAAAGCAGAAGGAACCTATGCTTAGGCAACCATTGTCACTAAAATGCCTCTCATTAAATGTCAAAGGATGACCCTTGTGGTTGCATCTAATTGTTGTTTCATGTTGAAGTCATTCCTGTTCTGATTGCGTTATATGTTGGTAGGAGTCCTGCTGTGGGCGATAGCCATTGGGCCGACTCCTTACCCCAATGCACTTTTGACTGTTTTTGGATTGTGACTTCTCCTGTTTGTTTCATTTGCTAAAATACCAATAAACATATTTTCAACTCTAAATGTCAAAGGATTAAACCTCCCAGAAAAAAAAGATCGCAAGTACTAACAGCACGGACCAAACACAAAGCTCTCATGTTGCAGGAAACACATTTCCAATCGGACACAATTCCCAAACTAGAGAACCATGTGTACAAAAAGGAATTACATTCCACGAATCCAGATTCCAAGACAAAAGGTTTCAATACTTATTCCGGAGCACACCGATTTTCATCGATTGTCGACCCTGAGGGCAGATATATCTTTATTAAGGGTATATATGCTTCCAAACCAATCACGTTGGCAAATGTGTACTGTCCCAACGAGCACCAAATAAAAATTTTCAGGAAAACCTGCGATCTACTCGCTACGTTTCTAGAGGGTATCGTAATATTGGGAGGAGACTTTAAATGTCCCACTAAACCGACTCTAGACTCTTCCACAGGCGCATCTACCCTTACATACCGTGCCCTTCTCCAGATCAAACTCCAACTGCAAAACTTAGAGGATCACTAAAGTAATTTTTTTTTTTAGCTAAATAGCTTTCTTTACCTTACTGCAGTACTGGTTTCATGTCCTTATTGTTCGTTTTTGCTTTGAAGTTGCTGTAATCCTGCTCTGATCTCCACACTTCCTGCTTGTCTGTTTCCTTATAACCACAGTGCTGGGAGCTTTCTCACGGTGGTCTAAGCTGTCATTACTGTGTGTCTAAAACTTCCCAGAACCAATCAGATTCATTTTAAAAACAAAACACTGCCCTGGATTTGTTTGTTTTTGTTCTGTGTGTCCATTTCTACTTCACAGAAACATAAAAGCCAGTTCAAAAGTAAAACTAACCTGCAGGCACATTATATGATTGATTTTAATCTATTTTTAATCATTTTGAAAAGGAATCAGTTAACTTTTATGTCTCTATACCCCGTAAACAGTATTTTCAGCAAAAAATGTTTTTCCTTTAGTGACCCTTTAACACTCCATGACACATGGCGTACTATGTTTCCTACCGATAAAGACTACACTTTCTTCTTTTTTCCACACCAAAAATACTCCAGAATAGACTATTCCTTTCTCTCACAAGCAGATCTATCTTTTCTTTCTCATGCCACAATAGAACCAATGTTTTTATCAGACCGCTATCTCATTACGGTAACTCTTACGTTCTGAGAATCAAAAATCAAAACAAAACAAAAACCTCACAAGGCTAAATCCATCCCTGTTAAAAAAAAACAAAAATCTTAGACAAATACGTACCCATATCAAACTATATTTTCAAGAAAACTCTACTCTGGACGTCAGCACCCATCACGCTTTTGGAAGGGCATAAATGTGTTTTAAAGGGGAAAATTGATATGATTAGCAACGATTGCCAAAAAAAAAAAAAAAAAACAGCAGGAGCAAATCAAATAACGAATTGAAACAATTAATCATCTGGAGATAGCCCATAAACGATCATGTATGCACTCCTTTCTAAGAATGAACAAATATTTAAAAAAATTATATTTGAAACTCTATGACCTAGTGCAAGAGAAGGGAGAATTGACCAATATGGCCAACCGATCCTCCCAAACAACAGACTTCCTTGCTCATTATTGCCCTAAATCACTTCCCAGCAGGCAGAAGCTATGGAAAGCCTATTTTCCATGGAGGAACTTCACTTAGCAATTAAACAAATAAAAGTGGATAAAAACCCAGGACCCGATGGCCTTCCTTTAGTATACTATGTTTTCAGGACGAACTTGCACCCAAGATGCTACAAACATTTAATTCACTAACGAGCCCTCACACTACCTTAGGCAGATTATTAGAAGCACACATAGCAGTTATCCCGAAAGAAAGCAAGGATCCCTCACAAGTCTCTATTTAAAGAGGTTAGCAAATAGGCTGCTTCCCCTGATCCCTGGACTCCTATCATCTTATCAAGTGGCCTTCATCCCGGGTAGGGAGGCCAGGGACAATACGAAAGGGGATTTCTCCTTTCCCTCGATGCTGAGAAGGCGTTTGACAGGGTGGCATGGGATTACACGCGGAAAGTATTAAAAGACATAGGCCTCCTACCCCGCATGCTTGCACACATCAACGCCCTCTATACTAATCCCTCCACAAGGGTGAAGGCTAATGGCATCCTGTCAAACACCTTCTCAATAAGCAATGAGTCGCATCAAGGCTGCCCTCCATTCTACCTTGATCTTTGTCCTGACTTTAGTACCCCTCCTGAATAGATTACGAACCAACACGAATATCAAGGGAATCTCCATTGAGCACAGAGAGTTTAAGGTAGAGGCGTTTGCCGATGATATCTTGCTTTCCTTACAAACTCCTTAGTTGTGCTTACCTAACCGATTGAACATCATAAAACACTTTGGCGAGTTATCAAATCTGAAAATTAATTATTCCAAATTGCACACCCTGAACATATTGTTAACCCCACAGGAAGTCACTCATTGTCAAGATTTCTTCCCTTTTCAAGGGAAGAAAGAAGCCATTACCTATCTAGGCATTCAAATTACCAGGAAAATGGGAGATCTTTATATAGACACAACATCCTACACACCCTTTTTAAAATTCAACCAGATTTAAAGGACTGGGCCAATCAACGTATCATGGTTTGGTCGCTCGGCCCTCATTAACCACTTAACGTACGACTTTGTACGGCCGAAGGGATGTCCTGAATCTCTAACAGGCCGTGTTTTTATGGCCTGTACTCCGCTAGGCCACTGGGGGGCGCGCGCGTGCCTGCCGCATTGCTGACATGCCGATGCGCGTGCCTGGTGGCCGTGATATTCGCCAGGCACTCGGGATCGGCGGCTGCAGGGACAAGACGTGGATCTCTGTGTGTAAACACAGAGATCCATGTCATGTCAGGGAAGAGAGGAGACCGATCTGTGTCTCTTGTACATAGAGACACAGCATCGGTCACCTCCCCCAGTCACCCCCCCCCCTCCCCCACAGTTAGAACACAATTTAGGGTACACATTAACCCCTTCCTCACTCCCTAGTGTTAACCCCTTCAATGCCAGTCACATTTATACAGTAATTAGTGCATATTTATAGCACTGCTCGCTGTATAAAATGTGAATGGCGCCAAAAATGTGTCAAAAGTGTCCGATGTCTCCGCCATAATGTCGCAGTCACGAAAAAAATGCTGATCGCCGCCATTGAAAGTAAAAAATAAAAATAAAAAATAATTCTGTCCCCTATTTTGTAAGCGTAATAACTTTTGCGCAAACCAGACGCTTATTGCGATTTTTTTTTTTTTACCAAAAATATGTAGAATACGTATTGCCTAGACTGAGAAAATAGTTTTTTTTTCAAAATTGTCGCTCTATTTTTGTTTATAGCACAAAAAATAAAAACCGCAGAGGCAATCAAATACCACCAGCAACAACAACGCGGCAACCCCCCTCATCCACAGCCGCCGGAGCCTATATAGATGTACGCGGGGACAGAGTGCAGGCATTGGCTCGACTTAGGACCGGTGGTCACCCCAAGCACCCCCCCGACTCCCCCACACGCCCAGCACTGATCAGGTAACTTAATTCCAGCTCCTCGGGACTGCCATAGTCCATCCCGATGCTCCACAACCAGACAGAGAAGGGGAGAGCAGCGGAGCGGTAAGATCAGATCAGACCTATTTTAATTACACACTGCCTTCTAGGATGAATGTTTACTTGCATATTAGGACTGTTGTGCATTGCAAACCATGAACCTCAGACTGTTTCTATTCAGATTAAAATGCCAGTGTTACATGTGAATACATGTGAATACAGCAGATGAATCATGTCTTATAAACACAGTACCTGTTTCCTGGCCTGATACAGACTGATACAGACTGATACAGACCCATCCAGGGGCTGAAGCTGGCAGAGTAGTAAAGGCTGGGCTCGGATTAACTCTTTAATGGCAATGTAATTAATGAGGGATGTTTGATGCCAGGCGGCTAAATGAGTAAATGAATAGTCTCCTGCTTGTCCCCCTTTCTTTTTGTTGTTTTTTTTTTTCTTTCCCTCCTTTATATGACTCGGGTTAAAAGTCCGATATGCGTGTTGGCCACTAAAGCAGTGGGGGGAAGAGGAAAGGAAATAATAACAAAAACACCTGAACTCATCTTTGTAACAGCTCTTCTTTGGGCGGAAGGCTTTGACCACGGCAGGGGCCCGAGGTCACTAGGAAAAGAGACACTGGGACAGGGCGCCAGCCCTAGTGCCGCGAGCTGTGGAACAGCCCCCCTCCCAGACAGGAGGAGTCCCCGGTCCATTGGCAAGGGGTCATCTCCCCGGTGCTCTCCAACAAGGGCCTAGAGTAAGCATGGTCAAACCAATCAACTGAGAGATATTGATATATCCGGTGTGTACTACACAATGAGCCCCTAATTCTTAAAAAACAAAGCTAATTGTGCCCTAAGGCCGAAGAGACCATTGCGTAAGAGCTACTCTAGTAGAGAACCTAAAAACTTCTAAAAAAACGCCAAGGGAAAAAAAAAAAACAGGAAGATAGTCCCCTATACAGGCGATAACCCTAGAGAAGATACAGGGGTGTACCCTGAGTGGATACTGTACATTTCCTCCTTGTTTCCGCTCTCTTAAGGGCGAAGACTCTTTTGTAAAGGAAAAAAATCTCAGGTGGGGAACCAGTCCCTACTGATATCAGGGTATCGAAGCCCCCCCAAGGAGCAAGGGAATTGTAAAACTGGGGAAGCGAATCAGAACCAGATCCAAATATAACATGAGCAAGATAACAAGGGGCACGGCCCCAAAAAACCCCAAGGAGATTCCTGCCACCAGCACAATAAGACAATATATGTCCCAGGGAGGAGGCACTAACAGCCCTGTAAATGAAAAGAAAACTGGAAAAGCCGGGACTTCAAAAAAAGGAGGGGGAGGAACAAAGCCACAACCCACAGATGTGTCCACGGATGGGGAACAGGAAGCAAGTCATATGGAAGAAGGGAGCGCCGAGCGGCACATACCAACGATGGGAGACCTCGATAGAATGTTAAGAAGGTTGGAAAATGCCATTAAAGAGGAAATCAGTGGTTTGAGAGCGGATATAAACCATATTCTGTCTAGAGTAGAAGCAGAAAAAAAAATGGAAAAACAAGATTCTGAATTAGATCAACTAAAGAATCAATACTCAGCCATGAAGTTAAACCAAAGGAACCTACAATATCGACTGGAGGACCAGGAAAATCGGAACAGAAGAAAACATTTGAGAATTCGATCTATAAAAGGAAGAAAGGGGGGAAGATCTAAGACTCATCATGAACACACTCTCCTGGAAGACAAGGCTGGGAAACCCCAGCCTAGGCAGATTCAAAGATAATACAAGTGAAAGACCAAGAGATATTATTGTTAGGTTCAGGCACTATGAGGACAAGGAGGAGATCTGGTCAAAATTAAAGGAGAAAGCCGCATCTAATCCACAACGATACAGAGATACAAATTTTTCCGGACTTGGCCTGGGAGACTCTAGCTAGGAGGAGACATCTCAAACCCCTAACTGAGCAGTTGAGGACACATAATATAAAGTATCAGTGGGGTTTCCCAGCATGTTTGGTCGCCCAGAAAGATGGGATCTCTGCAAAGCGAACCTTTCCAGAAGATCTCTCCATCTTTTGTGGCAAATTAGATTTGTCAAGAATAGAAATTCCTGGATGGATAGAATGAAGGTGAGGGGGGCGGATGAGTGCACCTGGGGAATGTGGGGAGGGGCAGGGAGTGGGGATCCCTTAGGTCAAGGGTGGTACCCCCGTCTAGTAAAGACCGGGCCCAAGGAGAGGCGAAGGGCCTAGGCGGGGGGAGGCGCAGGTTAGCACCACCTCAAAAGGAGAACCGGTGGGTATGGGGCACGATGACACCCACGGTTTAGAGGCCTTAGATAGGCCGGGGAGGGGGGGTATGGGTAGGGGGGTAGGGACTTAAGGGAAGGGAGAAGAGGGAGGGGGTGGGAAAAGGGAAGGTGGCTCCTTGGGACTCCTTAGGAAACTTTAGGTCCGGCAGAGTTAAATGGCGGAGGTAAAGTTCCTATCCTATAACGTAAAAGGCCTGCACTCTAGGGGAAAAAGAATGCAGATTTTAGAGGAAATCAAACAATACAGGGCAGATGTGGTCCTTATACAGGAATCACATCTGACTCTAAATTCAAACATAAAACTGTATTCCCCTACATACCCCACCTGGTACTATGGAGATCCCATAACAAATCGTGCTAGAGGTGTGGCTATCGGCTTTGCCAGAGGGGTAGATTTCGCCCTCAAGGCAAGACTGACAGACCCAGAGGGCAAATACCTATTCCTGAAAGGAAAAATCAGGAATAATTCTTATACTCTAGCTAATATATATGCTCCCAACAGTCAGCCTATAAAGTATTTAAATAAGATTTTAGATAAAATAAGAACATTCGCAGAGGGACACATAATACTGATGGGAGACTTAAACTTTGTTCTGGACCCCAAAGAGGATAGTACCTGCCCGAGGAGGGAGACAAATAATACATACCTACAAAGACTTAAACGAAAAATGGTAGACTGCCAGGTGGTTGATGTCTGGCGTGCCTTCCATCCTAGAAAGCGGGATTATACGTTCTTTTCCCCACCCCATGGAACGTACTCCAGGATTGACTACGCGCTGGTAGATCATAGGCTGCTGGATCATGTCACTGAAAAAGGAATAGGGATAATGACTATATCGGACCATGCCCCTATCATGATGAAAATTAAAACAGCTCATACAGACATTAAGCAGATGACATGGCGCCTCAACGACTACCTGATCCGAGATGAGATCGGAGTCGAGAGGGTGGAGAAAGAATTAAAACAATTCTTTGAAATAAATGACACAGATGAAATTTCCATGGCAATGCTGTGGGAATCGCACAAAGCATATATTAGAGAGATCTTAATATCGGAAGGGAGCAGAAGGAAAAAGGCGAAAAATAGACAGCGGGATACGTTGGTCAGAGAGATAGCAGACCTAGAGCAAAACCATAAAGAAAGGGGGCAAAAGGAGACGTACCTTAATTTAATAATAAAGAGGAACGGTGGGGACAGGGCCCCGAACGGCACGCGATGTTAACCCCCCGCAACAGTGATATGTTACTGGCACTGATTTTGAGGTTTTGACATATGTTTCTCTCACGATAGATTGATGTCCTACTTAACTGTTAAAGATACTGTCAGTTACGCTTCTTGGTTGTCATGATTTCCTTTTGACTGTACTGTATATATTTCTCTTGTTCAATAAAAGATTTCTTTAAAAAAAATAAAGAGGAACGAATTAAAAGAGATAATGGAACTGAAAAGCCAGGATACAACTTAATAATATCGCCAGCGAGAGGTATATTTGGGGAAATAAACCGAGTAAATACCTGGCAAAAATGGCACAAAAAAAATAAACTAGGAATTATATTGAAAAAAATTAAGAGACAGAATGGTGAACTGGTATATGCAACTGTTGACATCGCTAACACCTTTAAAAAGTACCATCAAGAACTCTATACGATCAAAAAAACAGCTGGGCAAGATGGAGCGAGGGAGGAAGAGTTAAGGAACTTTCTAGATAGGGCAGGGCTATCAAAAGTAGACGAGGACGAAAGCACAAATTTAGATAGACCTATCACGGAAGTAGAAATCAAAAATGCCCTAAAAAATATGACTGTCGATAAGAGCCCTGGGCCAGACGGGTTCACGATTCTGTACTATAAGAGGTTTAGTGAAATATTGGTACCTAGGCTGTGTAAATACTTCAATGGTCTGGGTACTAAATATGAACTCAGCCTAGAAGCCTCAGCAGCAACAGTTGCAATCATATTGAAAGAAGGCAAGGATAGATCCCTCTGTTCCGGATATAGATCTATATCTCTCTTGAACATAGACACAAAACTTTTTGCAAAAGTATTGGCAGATCGATTGAAAGGAGTAATGCAGGGCCTGGTACATCCAGACCAGGTGGGGTTTGTTTCCAACAGAGAAGGGAAAGATAATGCCATTAGGGCACTGCTCCTGCAAAAGATCGAGAGAGACGGGATCCCCAGTCTATACCCTGTCAGTAGATGCTGAGAAAGCCTTTGACAGGGTAGACTGGAGACTCATGATACATACTTTAGGAGCAATAGATCTAGGGAACAGGTTTATAAACTGGACCAAGACACTATACTACCAGCCTACAGCAAGATGTAAGATCAACGGCACCCTCTCAGGAACTATAGTGTTGAAGAATGGGACTAGACAGGGGTGCCCTCTGCCCCCCCTCCTTTTCATTCTTTCCCTCGAACCTTTACTGGCCACGATAAGAAACGACCCCGAAATCAAAGGGATCCGGGTCGGCGATGAGGAGCATAAGCTATCCGCTTTTGCGGACGATATCTTGTTCTACATCACAGACCCGGTAAAAACTATCCCAAAGTTACTCCAGACATTAGAACAATACGGGGCTATTTCTAATTTTGAGATAAATGTGACCAAATCTGATATATTAAACATAAACCTTAATAAAAATGAAGTGAGACTAGTTAAGGAGATCTGCGCCTTTCCCTGGAAGAACTTAACTACTTAGGGATTAAATTAGCAAACACGGATAGGAAGATCTATAAGATCAATTTTATACCACTATTAAATGAAATCAAAAACGAAATAAAAAAATATATAAATAAACCCATCTCATGGGTGGGTCGTATCAACATTTTAAAGATGATTTATATCCCTAAAATATTGTACAAATTTCAGTTATTACCAATTCTACTACCCCCCCAATACTTGAATATGTTAAACTCTGTTGTAATGAACTTTGTCTGGAAAAACAGAAAGCATAGAATCTCCCTTTTAAACCTGAAACAGGACAAACAGGATGGTGGCCTGGCGGTCCCCGATATCAAAAGTTACTACAAGGCGGCAGTACTTTCACGGGCGGTAGAATGGGCTAGGGACAAAAAAGAGAAAAGGTGGGTACAAATCGAGAAATCCCAAACGACTCAACTAAGAAAAATTCTATGGATACCCGCACAATATAGAACACTGAAGCACAACATATTTGAATTGACAAAAAGCACATTGAAAATGTGGGATAGGGTTTTGACACTCACTAACAGTAAATTCAACTCTCCACTCATAAATCTCAAGGAAAATCCATATTTTGCACCCGGGGAAAAAAAAATAGGTGGTAATTGGATTAAAAAAGACACAGTATATCTAGGGGACATTATAAAAGGGGGCGAGGTGGCAGCCTCTGAGGATTTGAAACTAAGACAGGATACGTGGAATCTAGACAGGTGGCATTATTCACAGATAAAACACTTTACCATGCAACTACCCCAACCATTACGTGCGGGGTCGGAGCTGACACCTTTAGAAAAGCTTTGCACGACAGAAAACACTAGGGGCACGATAGTGAAAGAGGCTGCCCCCGACTTGGTTTTTACAATGGATGAACCTCTGAAGGGGGGGGAGGGAAGGGGGAAAAAAAAAAAAAAGCAATGACTCACAGATGATGCAAAAACCGCTAGTAGAGACGATTGAAGCTTTAAACATGAGCGGGTCTCAAACGAAAGGCATGAGCTGATGTGAAAAAAAAAAAAAAGACATGACCTTCTCCTTAAAAAGAAGATACAAACCGATTCTAAGTTTGAGACCACTAGGATGATCTTCCGCTACTCCTTGCAAAACAAGGCCATAAAAATATAGTGCAGAAGCACTGGACGATTCTAACTGATGATCCAAATGTTAATCCCTTTATTACAGACCATCCATCCATTGTCCACAAACGGGCTATGTCAATAAGGGATTTGTTGGTTTCTAAGTGAATACAAAGCCGCTCTACCCGAGAATGAACACTGCCCGCTGTTCGGTACATTTCAATGCAGACACTGTTCATTCTGTTTCTTAATGAGGAAAGATAAAACTTTCCGTCTCCCCAACTGTGAGACGTTTAAACCTATACACTTTGTTAACTGCCGCACACGCGGAGTGGTATACTATATGGAGTGTGAATGTGGAGCCTATTATATAGGCAAGACGAAACAAGAGTTTTGGAAACGAGTATCCAAACACAAATATAGTATAGTTTTTTCTATCTCCCCCTATAGGTAGACATGTTGCCCTTTTCCACAACGATCGAGTACCATTTGTCTCATTCGCCGCCCTCGATCAGATTTTGATCCCAGATCGGGGGGCGATTGGAACAAGACTTTATTGCAACAGAAACAGAGATGGATCTTCAGGCTCGGGGCTACCCAAACCCCAGGCCTGAACAATACACACATTTTTGTCCCTTTCCTAAAAGGCTTTACTTCAGGGAAAACTTAGTAATTCCTTCTTTTTGGTTCACACCATTATTTCCATTTGAGTCAATGTGTATCAATTTCTATTCTATACATCTACTTTGTACAATATTGAACCATTATATTTTGTATTTGAGCCCTTTGTCACAAGAAAATCCCCTCATCCCTGTATTCTCAGATTAAATGTCCCCTTAACCTGATTCTTGAGCTTGTTGCTTATCAACCCCAGCTGCACTATCCGCTCTCAGATTACTTGTGAAACCATATGTTATATGGTTCCCATATATTTAAATGGTGTTCATTTCTTATTTCATTTATGATTTCCGTTTAATTATGTATCATTATCTTTACAAAAATATTCATGTATGCATATTATTGTATTTCTATGAAATTATTTTTTACATTGTATATTATCCCTTTAGGATCCTGGTGCTTTTTCGCTGGGGGGGCGCTCTTCCCCCTTCCGTGTCCACCTTGGTGTTCTTAATGGCCTCTCAGTGAGGAGGGGGAGACACAGGGCCCTGTACTCTCATGTTCCTCCACTAGATGGCGGGCGGGTCCCGCCACTGTGGAGATTTTTTTCCTCACCGTCGGCGTCTATGGCTATTCCTAGCGCCGGGTGCGTCCCACGCGCGTGAATGTGCGCGTGACGTTACCGGCACGACGATCATTGCGGCAGTGACCGGGGTATTCCCTCCATTGATGCCGAGAGGCCCACAGGTAGGGAGGGCCTCCTCATTTGGCCCTGGTTCCACATGTCCGTCCGGAAGCCTGTGGGCGTTTAGGGGGGGGGGCGCATCAGGGCGTCCACTACTGCCATCAGCAATCACTTTAATTTGGGGCACCTGGACATGCACACATATATACAGACAGCATGGATTCACCATGTCAGTCTGTGATCCCTTTTCACCTGTGCAGGAGTGGAGCCATCATACACAGGGTAAGATTTCTTTAGACTCCTGCAACTGACACTCTCCATATATTTATAATATTATCTCCTCTCATTTATATAAATTTTTTCCCCTTTAGATTTGGGTAGTCACATTTAGCCTGGAGGTATTCCTATACCCGCACTACAATATCCAACAAGGTATTAACAACCTTAAATATGTTTCACATTTTTATATATCTATATAGGTATACTTATTCGTATGTTTACACATTCCCACACTCCACCTGACATACTTTCTTTTTTATTCCCTTCACTCTGTTTTCTTTCCTTTTGCACACCTTCCCTCACATCTTTTAATCATGCCCCCTTTTCCTTCTTTCCTCATATTTCATTATCACCACCTTGGTATCCCACACACTCTCACTTGCTCTCACACACACACATTAATAACTTAATCTTTTCTTTTTTCCTCTCTTTTTTCCCCCTTTTTTCATTTCAATGATTCTACCAACCAACCAATCTTATTTTTATTATCATTTTTAGATTTTTTCTATCAATGCATATAAACTATTGCCTAGTTTCACTAATTTCCATATATGATAACCCTTCACCCGCTTGATATCCTCCTGTCTATCAGTGACAGATCAGGGATTCTGTGCATGCCCAGTGCCCCAAACGATTGGAATGATCAAATATCTATATTTAACACTTGATTTGACAATTTATCAATACATATTTACACTCTTTAATAGGTGCTTCTGTGGCTGTTGCTCTGCTGGGTCTGCCTCCCCCGCCCGGTCCCTGCTGGACCCTTCCCTTTGTGCTTGTGGGCCCCTGTAAGCCATTTGTCTGGTGCCTTGGGGTATCGTTTGGGGGTCTGCCCTCCTTGTGAAAATGTTCATCCAGGGGTCCTTCTGTGGATTTAAGTCAACTCTGGTCTAGACAAAATTGAGTGGGTAACTATACATATAAATACTACCATGTTCCACAATACTCAGCGGTAATTGTCAAGACTGTTTTATCTTTATATATTCATTTTTTGTTACAGTAGCACCTCAACCTCCTCCGAAGAAGACCCCAATACGGGTTGAAACGCGTGAGGGTTTACGTGACCCACATGTTAACCATTCATGTTAATTGATGTCATGTATTTTGGTGCATACTTCTTGTGTACACATTTTTAGGGTATACTATACCAGAGCTTATTGTTACAATTTCTTATTAAACTTTTTTTATTCTTATACATTCTTGCATTCCATTGAATCCTTTTACCACTTTGCTGCCTAAAAACCCCATTGGGGAGCCCTTCCACATACAATATTTTTAAGTGGTGAGCAGCACTTTCCCTACCCCCTTTTGTGTCCTTTTCCATTTCAGGAGAAATCCCCAAATCTCCGACGAGGTGAGCCACTGGTGTAAATTTAAAGTGCATATGGTATTGTCCCTGGCCTCCCTACCCGGAATGAAGGCCACTTGATCAGATGATAGGAGTCCAGTGATCAGGGGAAGTAGCCTATTTGCGAACATCTTTGCATAGAGTTTAATATCCACATTGAGCAGGGAGATGAGCATATGGTTGGAGACTTGTGAGGGATCTTTGCCTTCTTTCAGGATAACTGCTATGCGTGCTTCTAATAATCTGCCTAAGGAAGTGTGAGGGCTCGATAGTGAATTAAATGTTTGTAGCATCTTGGGTGCAAGTTCGTCCTGAAAACATAGTATACTAAAGGGAGGCCATTGGGTCCTGGGCTTTTACCCACTTTCATTTGTTTAATTGCTAAGTGAAGTTCCTCCATGGAAAAAAGGGATTTTTAAATACAGCTTACCTGTAAAATCCTTTTCTTGGAGTACATCACGGGACACAGAGCGGCATATTCATTACTATGTGGGTTATATGGAGTACCTTCAGGTGTGGACACTGGCAATCTCAAACAGGAAGTCCCCTCCCTATATAACCCCCTCCCCTAGAGGGAGTCCCTCAGTTTTGTAGCAAGCAGTATGCCTCCCAAAATGGTCACCCAAAAGAGGGGTGGGAGCTCTGTGTCCCGTGATGTACTCCAAGAAAAGGATTTTACAGGTAAGCTGTATTTAAAAATCCCTTTTTCTTTCTCGTACATCACGGGACACAGAGCGGCATATTCATTACTATGTGGGATGTCCGAAAGCAATGCTTTAATGAGGGGAGGGAGACATCTTCCAAAGAAGGATTCAATTTAGAGGTAAACTCAAACAATAATAATAAATCCAACTTAGTCAAGAAAAAAAACTTTTTTTTTTTTTTTTTAACCCAGGGTGCTTCTGATCCCGAGGATTTCAAACTGCAGCCTGTAGTACTGCCTGTCCAAAGGCAGAATCCGCATTCCTTCTCACGTCTAGTTGATAAAACCTTGTAAACGTGTGGACTGATGACCACGTTGCCGCCTTGCATATCTGAGCCATAGAGATCTGATGGTGTGCTGCCCAAGAGGCGCCCATGGCCCTGGTAGAATGGGCCTTTACCGACAACGGAGGAGGTAACCTCTTCAAACCGTAGGCTTGAATGATTAATTGTCTAATCCATCTCGAGATGGTGGATTTTGCCGCTGCCTGCCCCTTCTTGGGGCCATCTGGTAGAACGAATAATACGTCTGTCTTCCGGATCTTTTCTGTAGCTTTAAGATAGGCCTTCAAGGCCCGGACAATATCCAAGGTATGCAGCAACCCCTCCTTTCTAGATGTAGGTTTTGGAAAGAAGGATGGAAGTACCAAATCCTGGTTTAAGTGAAATTTGGATATAACCTTTGGTAGAAAGGAAGGATGGGGCCGGAGAACTGCCCTGTCCTTATGTAGAACGAGATATGGTTCCTTACACGATAAGGCTGCTAATTCTGACACTCTCCTGGCCGAAACTATGGCGACCAAGAAAACCAACTTTCTTGTCAGTAAGACTAAAGGAATCTCAGCCAACGGCTCAAAGGGTTGTTTCTGTAAAGTGGACAGGACAAGATTTAAGTCCCATGGACAAATTGGTGACTTGACAGGAGGATTAATACGCAAGACCCCCTGTAAGAAGGTCTTTACCAGCGAGTGGGTGGCCAGCGGCCTCTGAAACCACACTGACAGAGCTGAGATCTGTCCCTTGATTGTGCTTAGTGCCAGGCCTTTATCCACTCCTAGCTGGAGAAAACTTAACACCCTATCAATAGTATATTTGCGGGAATTCCATCTTTTGGATTCACACCAGCCTACGTAGTTCCTCCACACCCTGTAATAAATCACCCTGGAGACCGGCTTTCTAGCCCTAATCAGGGTAGGGATTACCTGCCTAGACAGACCTCTACCCCTGAGAATCAGGGATTCAGCCTCCAGGCCGTCAAATTTAGACGCTGTAATGTAGGGTGGAGGATCGGGCCTTGTGAGAGTAGGTCTGGTTGTAGAGGAAGGGTCCAAGGGTCTCCCACTGCCATCTTCAGGACTAGTGAGTACCAAGTCCTCCGGGGCCAAGCCGGAGCTACTAGAATGACTGGCTTGTGCTCCACTCTGATCTTGCGCAACAGGCGAGGGAGTAACTGTAGTGGAGGGAATGCATATAGAAGTTTGAATTGATGCCAAGGGCAAACCAACGCATCGGTTCCGCAGGCCATCGGATCCCTCGCTCGAGACACGAACCTGTCTAGTTTCTTGTTGAACCTGGATGCCATTATATCTACGTCCGGCATTCCCCACCTCTGGCAGATTGTCTGAAAGACCTGGGGATGCAGAGACCACTCCCCTGGCAACAGACTCTGGCGACTTAAGAAGTCTGCCTGCAGGTTGTCCACTCCGGGAATGAATATCGCCGAAATGCAGGGTACATGAACCTCTGCCCACTGAAAAATCAAGCTCACCTCCCTCTGAGCGGCCTGACTCCTGGTTCCCCCTTGGTGGTTTATGTATGCCACCGCCGTGGCATTGTCTGACTGGATTCTCACTGGGAACCCCTTTAATCTGGAGGTCCATGCCAGAAGGGCTAGGCGAGCAGCTCTGATCTCCAAGATATTGATGGGGAGCTGCCTCTCCGCTTTCACCCAAGTTCCCTGGCGAGAGAACCCCTCGAAGACCGCCCCCCAGCCTGCCAGGCTGGCGTCTGTGGTAACTACCTTCCAGACAATAGGGCTGAAGGATTTTCCCTTTAGAAGGTTCTGAGGGTTCAACCACCAGGCCAGGCTTTGTCGGACCCTTGAAGATAGCGTCAAAGGGGACTCTAAGGCATGTGCCCTCTTGCCCCAGGCTGCTAGAATGGCTGCCTGTAGGACGCGAGTGTGGATCTGAGCGTATGGTACTGCCTCGAACGTGGCTACTAGCTTGCCTAGTACTCGCATACACAGACGAATAGTTGGTTTTTTCTTGTTTAGAACCAACTGAACCAACCCCTTGATAGCTTCGATCTTTACCAGGGGCAGGAACACCCTTTGCTGTTCTGTGTCTAACCTCATGCCGAGGTATTCCAACTGCTTTGTAGGCTGGAACGCTGACTTTCCCCGGTTTAGGACCCAGCCGAATTCTTCGAGGTACCGAACCGTGAGGTTTACTGCCTTTTGCAGACCCGACCGTGAGTGATCTATGATTAAAAGGTCGTCCAAGTATGCTAGGACTGTGACCCCCTGGATCCTTAAATTGGCCAGAACTGGGGCTAGGATCTTCGTGAATACCCGGGGGGCCGTGGCCAGCCCGAAGGGGAGCGCCCTGAATTGGAAGTGTCGCTGCCCCACCGCGAAGCGTAAAAATCTTTGATGCAACTGAAAGATTGGTACATGAAGGTAAGCATCCTTTATGTCTATGGAGGCCAGAAAATCGTCCTTCTGAAGCGCGGCGGCTGCTGACCGGATGGATTCCATCCGGAAGAAACGAACCCTTAGGTAACCGTTTAACCTCTTTAGGTCCAAGATTGGCCTGACATCGCCGTTGGGCTTTGGTATGACAAAGAGATTGGAATAGAAACCTAGCCCTTGCTCTTGGGCTGGCACTTCTATAATTACGTCCTGGCAAAGCAGGTGATCCAAAGCTGCCAGCATTGAGGCCTTCCTTGCTGGATCTCTTGGTAGCCTTGATTCTTGAAAATGAGGCGGAGGATACCTTAGAAACTCCAGTCTGTAACCTGTGGTTACAGATGCCCGGACCCATTTGTCGGGGATCTTGGCTTCCCAAACTTCTGAGAAGAAACGAAGCCTTCCCCCCACCCGCGAGAGTGGGGGCGCCCCTTCATAAGGCCGACTTAGGGGCTGTCTTTGACGGCTTGCGATACCACGGCCTCTTACCCCCAGGGGCCTGTCCCTGCGATCTACTGTTAACGTTGGATCGTGCAGGCGGCCGTCGATACTGCCTGGAATTTGAGGGCCCGAGACAGGAAAGAGCTGCCTTTTAAATGTAGGAGCCCGGAATGTCTTTTTGACCGGTAAAAGGGTACTCTTGCCATTTGAAATAGTCTGAATATATTTATCCAGATCCTCTCCGAAGAGTCGTCCTCCATGGAAGGGAAACCCTGCCAGAAGCTTTTTGCATGGGGGCTCCGCCGCCCAGTTCTTCAACCATAAGAGCCTTCTCATGTGCACCAAAAATAGTGATAAACGAGAGGCCTGCTGGATGGAATCTTTTATAGCATCTACAGCAAAACACAGAGCTCTGGGAATGTCAGAAAACTCTTCTGCTTGTTGGGTAGGCATGTCCTTTAACATTTCCTTTGTCTGGTCTTTTAACGCCTGACAAACACCAATCGCAGCCCCCGCTGGCTGCACCACTGCTCCTGCCGTAGCAAAGGATGCTTTTAAAAGTGTCTCTAACCTTTTATCAACCGGATCTTTAAACATATGTATGTTTTCCACCGGGCAAGTTAGTGATTTATTCACACATGAGATGGCTGCATCCACTACTGGGAGCCTCCACCTCTTGGAGAATTTTTCCTCCATGGGGTAAATGACCGCAAATCTTTTCGGTGGCAGAAAAATCCTGTCCGGCCGTACCCAATCCCGAAAGATCAATTCCTCCAAAAGAGGATGGACTGGAAAAACTGCGTTGCTTAACGGAGCTTTCAAAGAGCCCAGAGAGGATACCGGAGGAACCTGAGGCTCTGGCAATGGTAAACTAAATGCCGAGCGGACCATGTCCGTCAAAGACTGTACCCACAGTCTTTCTGTCTGGGAGTCTGAAAATGGTTCCTCCGAGGCAGACCCCTCAATCCCTGAACCCTCTTGGTTCAGGTCTAGTTGATCCTCCTGTGATTCTAATTCCTCCAGAGAGAGAATCTCAGCATCTGAGGATACACCTCTTGGTGATGGGGATCTAACCCGTTTCTTACCAGGAATAGCTCTAGCGATCAATGCTGCTATTCTCTCTTCTAGCCCCCCTAGGGATACGGCTAGCATCTCCTCTGTGATAAACACAGGGCTGGGCTGATCTGGGCCAGCCTCCGCACCAGATCCCCCTAATGGCTCATCCAAGGCGCTTTTTATGTTAATAAGTTGCGGGGAAAGTATCGGCATATCATCAGAATCAGAAAGGGAACCCTTTTGTTTTTTGGTCTTTTTTGTACCCTTTGACCCCGAACCTTTGGAAGCCATAATACAAAATCGAGGGACTCCGCCCACACAACAGACTGTAGTGGGCAGGAGTACAAAACCAGAGTTTAGGGGACAATAGATCACTAATGCCCAAAAACTGATGGGATCCCGTTTTTTTTTTTTTTAAATATATATTATATATTTTCTTTTTACAACATACAGTGACCCCAAACTTAGTTTGCCAGCCTCCAACCTGCTGCAAAAAGGGGAATTTTTTGGCTTAACAAAAAAGGCATTGGAACAAAGTCCAGCATGTACTACCCCTCTTCCGCCACCGGGAGTCACTGTTCTGCCGCTCTGCGTCCTCTCCTTCTGAAAATCAGCCTCAGACTGAGCACTGACAATGCCTGCTGTCTATAACAGCACAAAGGCGCGCCTCCTGTATGACGCCGCAGGCACGCCCCCCCCGCCCTCCTGTCTGAACGGCGCGAAAAAAGTCTATAAGACGTGCGCGCGCACGCGCGCGTATGCCGGAAACAGGAGGAACATGGAGGAGCCGCGCTGCTGGAGATCCAGGAACGCAGAAACAGGCGGCAGATTCAAACCCCCGGCCAGGTAGGACTCTCCAAAGGCCCCTAGGGATCCTTACTAGCCCTAGGAAGAAAACAGCAGGTTTAGCTAGCAACACATTTTTTAGACAGGGGAACCTAGTGATGGGGGAGAAAGGGTGTCATCCTGTCTCTCTCAGACATAGTGAACAAGGTTGCCCATGCAGAGCATACTTAGGCTATCCCCCCTTTTAGGTTACCCCGGAGAGCCTGCTGTCGAACCAAGTCCCGCAGGCTCCCCCTTACCTGCTCCATGCAGCAGGATGTTTGTCCAGCAAACAGATCCAATCTTCTCCCATCTCCGTGGGTAGCGTAGTAGACCTTCAGGCCCTGGGGTCCTATGAAGGTACCCACTGTCCTGGACCTATATAGCACCCTGGCAAGCAGGAACTTATGGTTTTTTACAAACTCCAAGTCCTGGGCCCAGGGTCCAGCCCTCCAAAGAGGAGCATTATAGGCAAAACCCCACGGCTTGGGGCCCGGGTACTGTCCACTTTGGCACTGAGGCTCCTTGGACAGATCCGGTTAGCCCGCCCTTAATCCCAAGGATGTGGAGCAAAGCTATTCCGTGACCAACACCTAAGACACTGGCGAAAAAACTGAGGGACTCCCTCTAGGGGAGGGGGTTATATAGGGAGGGGACTTCCTGTTTGAGATTGCCAGTGTCCACACCTGAAGGTACTCCATATAACCCACATAGTAATGAATATGCCGCTCTGTGTCCCGTGATGTACGAGAAAGAAATGGGCTTTCCATAGCTTCTGCCTGCTGGGAAGTGATAGGTTTAGGGCAATAATGAGCTAGGAAGTCTGTTATTAGGGAGGATCGGTTGGCCGTATTGGTCAATTTTCCCTTCTCTTGCGCTAGGTCATAGAGTTTCAAATATAATTTCGAATATAATTTTTCAAAATGGCCATTTGTTCATTCTTAGAAAGGAGTGTACCGTGGTTATCTCGAATATGATGAATCCTAGACAAGGTCTTAGCTGCCTGTATCGTGCATGCCAACAGTCTCACACTTTTGTTACCGTGAAGACCAGGTCTGTTTTTCTTTAGCCCAGGAAAGACGCTTGTGACGTTGTTTGGTATTCAGGAGTGGCTTGACAAGAGGAATACGACATTTGAAGCCCATGTCCAGGATCTGTCTGTGTGTGGTGGCTCTTGATGCACTGACTCCAGCCTCAGTCCACTCCTTGTGAAAATCCCCAACACTTTTGAATGGCCTTTTCCTGATAATCCTCTCCAGGCTGCGGTCATCCCTGCTGCTTGTGCACCCTTTTCTTCCACACTTTTCCCTTCCACATAACTTTCTATTATGTGCTTTGATACAGCACTTGGGGAACATCCAACGTCTTTTGCAATTACCTTTTGAGGCTTTACCTCCTTATGGATGGTGTCAATGACGGTTTTCTGCACAACTGTTAGGTCAGCAGTCTTTCCCATGAATGTGATTGTTACTGAACCAGACTGAGAGACCCCATTCAAAGGCTCAGGAACCCGTTGCATGCGTTTTGGCTTAATTAGCGGATTAGCGTGGGACTCTTTGAGCTTAGAATATTGCACCTTTTCACAATATTGAAATTTTCTGAGATTGTGGATTTGGGGTTTTCATGAGCTGTAAGCCATAATCATAACAAATCATGGCTTGAACCATCTTGCTTTTCATGTAATGAGTCTATCTCATATTAGTTTCACCTTTTAAGTTGCATTAGTGAAATAAATGAACTTTTGCACAATATTCAAATTTTTCAAGTTTCACCTGTAATGTATATGCAACCATATTTTCCTTCAATAAAGATCTTTTGTTGAAAAAAAATCTTCATAAATGCACAGCTGCATTAATTTGTGTCTAAACATGCCTGATGTTCAGTTTAAATAAAAACTCACCAATCTAAATTGACCCCTCAAGAAACTGGTACATTTTGCCTATAAGAACTCATTCACACAGGCACAGAGCCCCATACAGCATGAAAAGCCACAGGATTATCTTTTTTGGACTAGTATGGAGCTACATGCAGACAGCTTACATAGGTGGGACACAGTGGTTTTATGGACCAAGTTTGACAGGAAAAAGTGTATGGCATCTAGGGTTGCCACCTCATCCCTTTAAAACGGAACACATAATAATTACACAGGCTCTGTGGCTGACTAAGGTGGTAATTAAACTCAATTGGTGCCTTACCTGCATTAAATTAGCCTCAGAACCTGTGTAATTCATAAGTGTTCCGTTTTAAAGGGATGAGGTGGCAACCCTAATGGCATCTCTAGTCACTTGTATAGGCTGCATGCACGCACGAAAGTCTTCATAGACATCCAGAAGGAAAATTTCCTTACACACACATACAGAGTGGAAGACCTTTACAGCTGATAAGAAGACAGGGAGGTGCCGCCCCCCCCCACAAAAAAATAAATAAAAGTCAGCAGCTACAAATACTGCAGCTGCTGACTAAATATATGGACACTTGCCTGTACAGGGAGCTCACAATGTCGGCACCTTAGCCGATCGACTGTCAGGCCATTGCCATTCCTGGTAAAGGAACCCGGCAGTGAAGCCTTTCAACTTCACAGCCGGCTCCATATTGCGCATGTGCGAAGCGCACTACGCTTTAAAATTGGCCCAGTGGCGGAGGGCCGAACGTCCGAGAGACGCCATCCTGTCCAGAAGTGGGGAACAGTACCTGTCAAGCAGGTACCCATTCACCCTCCCTCCTGAAAGGTGCCAAACAAACAAAGAAAACTGATAAGAAGTTCCCCTTTTTTTGCTTTAAAGGATAAGTTCACCCTCTGGAACATGTTACATGTTCTACCGGCTTTTAGGGTGGAATATGTAACATGTTACCAATCCTGTAGCTGCTCCTCGATCCTTGCACTCCATGCAGGCCAGGGATCTTCTTCCCGTACCTGCTGTAATCATTTGAAAACAGTGTGGCCGTGCAGGGCTCCGCCTACACGGCTGCATCATTCATTAACAGTGTTCTGTGAAAGAATTTACTAAAAATGCCGACAGCCTTTACGGCTGTCTGCTTGTAGTTCTAAATGGACTACCAGAGCACTGTTGAGCGCTCTAGTAGTTCATTGCTTTTTTTCCTGTAGTTGTTAAACTGCCTGCCCATATGATGTATGAGCAGACAGCACCCACAATTGCCAGTGCAATACTTTCCAATAAATAAATAGTAACTAATACACATTTTTTTACCTAAAAAAATAAAATCTGCAAGTTTTTTTTTCCAAGTGAACTTATCCTTTAAAGGGGTTGTACATGTAGCGCCCCCTTACTTTCAGTACAGGCACTACGCTAAAGTTAGTGGGTGAATGGGAGAGTTATTTGGCTCCCATTCATAATTTGTCAAACTTCAGGCTGCCGTCTTCCAGAACTATCCTGTGGGTCAGACTGCGTTCCAGGGATACGATCCCATCCCTGGGTGGCAGGTAGCGCTAGAGGGGTTCTGGCAAAGCCACTTTTCCCCAGCAGCCAATTAGAGGAGTTGGACCTCGCAGGGCATGCTGGTATTTGTGGCGGACGCCATGATCGGGGTGGCGTCGGCTCTCTTCTTCGCGGGGGCCATGCTCGGGGTGCGGCATCCACCTACAGGGTGTGCGCATCCACGGACCCCGCCGGCATGGCCCATCCGGCTGGATTCGTATGCTGCGCAGCGTTCCATCCTGATGTTGAGAGGGACCCCAGTGAGTTGCTGGGTCCCCAACTTTATTGAGAGGATCCTAAGCTGAGGACTGAAGGGTGGGGGATCGCCCAAAAGCAGGTTGTCCAGGAGACTTGAACGAACCATCGGGGAATCCGGTCACCAAGGCCTTGACAGGTACATGGCAGCTGTCAACCGGTGACCCTTTCATTGCATTTACTGGGAGGATTTGCTCAATCCGTTCATTTGAGTACTGAAGTACTAGGCCTGTGGCAGAGGCCAGAGCCAGGCCTGTGGCAGAGGTCTGTTCCTCCCAGCAACCTAAAGTGACATTTCGGCTGCCAGGATTGTGGCAGAGGTCTGTCCGGAGGCACTTTACCCACTCTGGCTAGAGTTGCGACGTTTGTTACATTGCTACTGAAAGCAGGCTTGCTTTCATTATCATCCAGGGCCTGATACCGCACTTGTTCTTCTGCTTCATCAACCTTTCTTATCCTACTACATGTTGATGTTGGCCGTGTTGTGCCTTGGAATAAATCATTTGAAAAACCCATTGGATGACTGGACATTCGCTCACAATTACTCACTGCTACTACCCCTAGACATACTACAAGGTAACTTAATACGCCGGTCCCAAAAACAACCAGCGGCTCCTGAATGGGGTAGCGCTACACATGGGGGCTCGTCCAGGATCCGGCTGTTATCGTTGGCAACAAGAATCGTGAGTACCGAATTTATTAAAGAGCAAAAAGTGTCCGGTATCGTGTTTTGAACTGTCCGGCAACGAGGGGGTTAACCTCGCACCACTAAGCTTGGGCGTACGTGCAGTACAGCACGCGCCTACAACATGCCAAGTTCTTTCAAGTGGGAGGAGTCTCCCACCCCTGCGTGAGACGTGGGTAACAGTTTTGAGCCAATGAGGAAAAGTAACGCCCAATTTCGCGCCAAGTCTTCATTCCACCATTTGTCTTATGAGAGACTGATCGTGCTGAAGATGTCTGCTCCCAAAGAAAACCCTGATACCCCTGCTAGATGGAGACGTCCCATGATCACTCCAGGGGTCTTTTCTATGATGGCTGTTTCGGATGTATCCGTGATGGATACGGGCATCCGCTTGTCCAAGGGACAGCAACGGGGCCGAGATGATTAGTCTGGCCTCCTCCGATGCGCGTAGTTGGCCGTCCGCTTCCTGCCTTTTGCCCGGTGCCAACGTTGCTGGGCACCCCTGTTTGAAGTCGTGCCACTGGTCCAGCCTCCACGGGAATACCGCATGGATCGGATTTCGGGAATCAACACCGCAGAGGTGGAGGTTGCCTGGCCAGAGATCTCCCCATCCGAGGAGATCGTGGAGTCGGTGACTGAGTGATGCCGCTGTTCCCGTCCACCAAGGCCTCACTACTGGTTACCTCGTCCTTCTGTTCTTTGGAGGTAAGCTCGTTCGATGGAACCAAGTATGAGAGCGAGCATATGGCCCACGCGACAAGTACGTGGGCCGAACCTAATCGAGAGATTGTTTCGGTGTGTGTGGCCCCAGTCCGGTGCATTGTACCTGAAGAAACACCTCCACGCCGGCCTAGATCCATCGATTGGAGTTCACTGCCCCATCAGCCTTATTTGGGGCCTACTCTTTCGAAAGGCCGCACCTGCATCCCCGGGGGAGTGGAGAATTCCTCAGATCTGGACTCTCCTTCGGATGACTCTGCCACCAAGGATGGCGATCTGCCGGACTATTTGTTCGAGCCTCAATTCCCTGAACAGGGCTTCGGAGGATTCTTGGTTTGTCTCGTTCCCGAAGGAAGAAGCGTCCCGCTCGGAGTATGCCGCTTGAGGCCTGTACGGCGCGTCTGAGCGACACACACCTACCCTGAGGAGCCGGCGAGTTCGACACTCTGATGCCACCGCTTCCTCCAAATACGTTGTGTCTGTCCTTGTGTGGACACCTAATGCTGTGCTATCGGGGTTTCTCTTTCCCTGGTAGGTAGGCTGATAACAGTTGTAGGCCAGGCAAAAAAAACAAAAACACAAACACTTTGAAAAGGAAGGTTTTGGACAAGGGTACTCGCCCCACTTCGTTGGTTATTCCCGGTTTTTCCCTTTCCCCATGCTCATCCAGATCCACATGGACATTATGTGCAGAATTCTTTTGGGGGTGTTCAGTCAGTTAGAGGGGAACCTTGCCAAACTTTCTGCAGCACCGGAAGATTCGATGGGAAAGAACGATTCTATTTTTTTTTTGAGTGTCTTCATTTCCCTTTTTGCTGCTGTTTTTTGCACTTGAATTGGACTGCCGCAGTACCAGCGCACGGACCGCTAGGGGCAGTGTTCTGCATCATCCCCTGCAGAACAATATTGTACATATAGTTTGCTAATTGAATGGTACCTTAGCACTTGAAACTCCCTGGGCGGAAGGGAAATTTCACGTTCGGGCTCGAGCGTGCAGTTTCAATTCCGACTTCGGTGACTGTATATAGATAGGAAAAAATGTATATGGTATATTAGGATGTATATTTTGTGCATATGTTCTTTCATTTCCTATGCAGATTCTGGACCCACCTACTATCAACGCTGCAGAGAATGGGCAGACTAGATAGCTAGAGTTGTGTATGTTTGTATGTCATGTATCATATTGTAATTTCAATATTTTTGCGATCGTTTCTCTTTTCCTACTTCTGGTTAGCAGTATCAGACCAGCATTCGGGCTTAAATGCTTTAGGACACTGGGGACAGTGTCAATTTAACTGGGGGGGGGCTATGTAGCGCCCCCTTACTTTCAGTACGGGCACTACGCTAAAGTTAGTGGGTAAATGGGAGAGTTATTTGGCACCCATTCATAATTTGTCAAATTTCAGTCTGCTGTCTTCCAGAACAGGGTCAGACTGCGTTCCAGGGATGCGATCCCATCCCTGGGCGGCAGGTGGCGCTAGAGGGGTTCTGGCAAAGCAACATTTCCCCAGCAGCCTTCTTCGCAGAGTCCAGGCTCGGGGTGCAGCATCCACCTTCAGTGTGTGCGCATTCACTGCATAGCCCATCCGGCTGGAATCACATGCTGCGCAGAGTTCCATCCTGATGTTGAGAGGGACCCCAGTGACTTGCTGGGTCCCCAACTTTATTGGGAGGATCCTAAGCGGAGGGCTAAACAGTGGGGGATCGGCTCAGGGAAAATCCAAAAGCAGGTTGTCCAGGAGACTTGAACGAACCATCGGGGATCCGGTTACCAAGGCCTTGACAGGTACTTGGCAGCTGTCAACCGGTGACCCTTTCATTGCATTTACTGGGAGGATTTGCTCAATCCGTCTTGTTCATTTGAGTACTGAAGTACTAGGCCTGTGGCAGAGGCCCGAGCCAGGCCTGTGGCAGAGGCCCGAGCCAGGCCTGTGGCAGAGGCCCGAGCCAGGCCTGTGGCAGAGGCCCGAGCCAGGCCTGTGGCAGAGGTCTGTTCCTCCCAGCAACCTAAAGTGACATTTCGGCTGCCAGGATTGTGGCAGAGGTCTGTCCGGAGGCACTTCACCCACTCTGGCTAGAGTGGCGACGTTTGTTACATTGCTACTGAAAGCAGGCTTGCTTTCATCATCATCCAGGGCCTGATACTGCACTTCTGCTTCATCAACCTTTCCTATCCTACTACATGTTGATGTTGGACGTGTTGTGCCTTGAAATAAAGCATTTGAAAAACCTATTGGATGACTGGACATTCGCTTACTATTACTCACTGCTACTACCCCTAGACATACTACAAGTTAACTTAATACGTCAGTCCCAAAAACAACCAGCGGCTCCTGAATGGGGTAGCGCTACATAAAGGTACAACTCTCCCGTAGTCCAAGGGAGGGGGCAAGCACAACATTCCACACCAGGGAGAAAGCCTTGCATTACTATGTGGACTTACAGACAGAAGAACAGGAAGTGAGGATTTCTCAGAAGAAATAAGGACATTTAAAAGCAAAAATCGAAGGATGAGGTAAGTGAAAGAGGACTGCACTAAGGTAAAGGAAGCTATTTAAGAAAAAAAATAGGATTTTTTATAACAGCTTACCTGTAAAATCCCTTTCTTGGAGTACATCACGGGACACAGAGCGGCAATACATTACTATGTGGGGTTATAGAGTCTACCTTTAGGTGTGGACACTGGTGTAATTAACTACACAGGAAGTTCCCTCCCTATATAACCCCTCCCATACTGGGAACGCCTCAGTTTTTGTAGCAAAGCAAGAAGTGTCCCAATATCCCCAAACAAGAGGGGCGGGAGCTCTGTGTCCTGTGATGTACTCCAAGAAAAGGATTTTACAGGTAAGCTGTTATAAAAAAAATCCTATTTTCTTTATCGTACATCACGGGACACAGAGCGGCAATCCATTACTATGTGGGATGTCAGAAAGCAATGCTTACTGAGGAGAGGGAGACACAAACAACGCAGGCCGTCATCAGACGTGAGGATCTATAATGCTGCCTGCCGCATATTGCGCCAAAAAGCTGCATCCTTTTGCCCTCCTATGTACATCTGACAAGAATTAGTGAACCTAAGCACAGACACCAAGTTGCGGCCCTGAAAATCGGCGTCATAAAAGCTTGGTAAAGAATCGCGCATAAGGCGCTTACTATCTTGGTACGGAGCACCCCCCAAGAAACAGGGGGAGTCCCACTCTCTGAACCACAAGCCTGAATAATACCCTGATGAATCAACCCTGAAAAACAGTTGATTTTAGACGCTGCCTGCCCTTTCCTGGGGCCTCCTGGTAGCGCAACATCAGCTTTCCGTATCCGAGCAGCCGCTTCAGATAGGCCTTGACCCTCCTACTCTAAGGAGAGAGAGTGTAACCATTTTAATAGCTGAACTGCACACTGCCTGCCAACATCTAGGGTCTTCTGGAAGCACAATAAAAACTTCAGCTTTCTATATCTGAACCTTCAGATAGATATTTAACTGCTCTCATCTCTACTGAGAGAAAGCAATAACATCTCCTTCCGAAAAACAAGGTTTTGAAAAAAGGTAAGGTAAGAATATCTAGATTCAAATGAATACTAGATCCATCTAGTAAATAAGGCTGGGTGAGGATTAACATCACCCCACTTGTAAGAATAATTAAAGTATGGTTTTATACCAAGAAGTTGCCAATACTGAAACTCTCTTGGAGGTTACCACAACCAAGAACACCAATTCCCTTGTTAAAGGCTAAAAGGAAATATGGTGCATCGGCCCACGGAGCTGACCCTGTAAGCCGACAAAACTAGAGCCAATCCTCCGAGCACAAGGGCGACTAAACTGGTGGACTTATGCACGTCACCCCTTGTATAATGGCTCGGAACAAAGAGTGTGAAGCAAGCGACCTTTGGAAGCAAGGCTGAGATCGGATCCTTGATGTAACTTAAGGTTAGCTCCGTCTCCCTTCCAAATGCAGGAAGGCAGGAATTTTACCTTTGACAAACTTCCAAGGGTGCCACCACCTGGTTTCATACCAGGAACATGGGCCTTCCAGATCCTAGGATATCTGGTTCTGGAGGCCAGCTCTCCTGTATGAATCAAGGAAGTGCCGCTGATTCTGAAAGCCCCGATCCTCAAGAATGTGGGCTAAAATAGCCAGACCATTAATTCACCTGTTGCAGGACAGGATGTAATACCCCCTGCGAAGTAGGGCTGGACAAGATGTAAGGGACCGTGGGTCCTCTACTACCACCCCTACGTCCCTGCACAGAAAAAGGTCATCAGGGTTATGCCGGAGTAATCAGGCCAGCTTCCGTCCTCCTCTAATGTTGCATAAAAGCCACAAACGCTGCGGCACTGGGGGGAGAGACACAACCAGTGACCACTGGTCCCCCCAGATTACTAACACATCTGCCCCGCATGCGGGTGGATAATTTGTCTATGACCCCAAGCAGTTTAATTTCTTGTTGAGCCTGGACGACAATACATCTTATGTACAGGGTACTATTTCTGTGGCATTTGGTCAGGAAAACGGGTTGTAGAGGTTATTCTCCCGGAGACACTTGTTGACGGCTCCAGCGAATCGCCTGCCAATTCTGCATTTCATGAAATGACGAATGTCAATAGGCAAGGCACAAGCTCCTCCTTGGTAAATTAAGTAAATCACTTAGTATGGCATAGTCCGATTGTACTCTGACCGACCCAACCAGCATATAATACAAGAAAAACTGCGCTTGTCAAAATGGATCGTCAATTAATAATGTAACAATCACTAATGGGTTAAATGGGGAAGCAGCAGCTCTTGTGCCGAAACACTGGAGAGGATGAAACAAGAAAACAGAGGTTTAGAGCTGCGCCTTAACACCCGGACTCAATGCAGTCAAAGAGTCCATACACCTAGCATGCAAAAATAGCACAATCCTTTAGCCAAAAAACATAGTTCAAACAGTCTCTGCTGATCTTGATTCAAGATGAAAATGTAGCAATCACCACTGTGCTGTGAAACACACTTCGCTCCTCAATGTGGCCCACCACCAGAGATCTAAGCAGCTTACCAGAGGAAATTTTTTTACCAGCAGTCAGCTATGACCCAGTCGCGGCCTTTGAGGGAGACCGAACGAATCCCAATTCCTAGGACAGTGCCTACACCTGGGCTCCACACCGCAACTCCACCAGTTTGATCACATATGTAAAAATGATGATAAAGGCAGACATAGCGTAATCCCGCAGGGACTTTTTATTGAAAATCATATAAAAACAGAATACTCACATTTGAGATGAGTTAAACAGGCATGTAAACTTAATGCTGTCGGCCAGCGAACACATTAAAAACCCCTCCTCCAAAACGTGATGACGTCTCCGCACGTCTTCCCAGACGCGTTTCGTCATAGGACGTTGTCAATGGGATGCCATTGACAACGTCCTATGGTGTAGGCACTGTCCTAGGAATTGGGATTCGTTCGGTCTACCTCAAAGGCCGTGGCTGGGTCATAGCCGACTGCTGGTAACATTTTTTCCTCTGGTAAGCTGCTTAGATCTCTGGTGGTGGGCCACATTGAGGAGCGAAGTGTGTTTCATAGCACAGTGGTGATTGCTACATTTTCATCTTGAATCAAGATCAGCTACATTTTCATCTTGAATCAAGATCAGCAGAGACTTTTTGAACTATCTTTTTTGACCCAACCAGCAACCTGAACGTTCAGGCCCCTAAGCCAGATGCTCCATCGGTAGCTGTAACTGACAGATAAGGCTCCCCTGGAGCTTGACTACTTCCCCTGGGCCATGGTCTCTAACTGACCTGGCAAACCTTTTAGTTGAGAACCACCAAGAGGAATTCCAGCATATCTCTGGAATCGGGTTCTTTGGATAATGCTAGGTGAAGATCCACTTTTTCTAGGCCGACCCAATACTGTTTATAACAGCCCTGAATAAAAGTTAGTATAGGGGACTGTCTTGAATGAAGCCAGCCTCTTCCCTAGTGCCTTAAGCAAAAGGCCAAAAGTAAGGAACTGTTCCTTGCCGTAACCACATAGACCAACTTTCTTTTAGCGATGGTCTTGTCTGAGGCCAAAAACTCTCCTTGTGCAAAACATACCCAGCTTCTTGTCAAATGAAAGAATGTATCTTTAGACTGGAATCCTAACCCAGGAGGTCCAGATACTTGACCATGCTGGACACCCTTAGGTCCAGCCATGCTACTGACTGATGCATCAGCAGGAGTTTGCTTCGGTATGCCATTACTGCTATACCCTGGGCCTACAGACCTGCTAGAGGCGGGCCCTAGCACCCTGACAACCCAGGCACGGAGGCTAACCCAAAAAGGCAAGACCACCAACTGGAGATAGTGCTGTTCCCCTGCGAAACGCAGACAACCTCTGCAGTCCCAAGTAAGTAAACACATATGCAACTGGCTCCCCATATGTGTATGTGGCAAGTGCTAAAGCCATATGCCTCAATGGAGGCGTGTGTACATGGCAGCGTGTGTTCATGGAAGCATGAAATCATATAAATTTGTCTCAAGCCAAACATGCATATAGTATGTGTGCTCTGGAACGAGCATCTTGCAAGCAAGCATGCGCTATAAAACGTGTTATGCAACAATGTGCAACATGAACCCATGCAGACACGTATTTCTATGCAAACACAAGGCATCCTGTATTGCTTAATTAAGCCGCCATGTGCAACTTTAAAGTAACCATGCATCCTTATGCGATTCAGCATCTTCCATGCGATCAACATCTTATGCATTTTAAGCACTACGGTGCGGACAACAACCCCTGTGTGACCAAGGACTCTTGTGTGACCAAGCACCCCTGTGCGATCCAGCATCCTTATGCACCCAAGCATCTTAATGCGACTTTAGGCATTTCTGTGAAACAAGCCTCTCTATGTGATCAAGTATTCCTGGGTAATGCAGGACTCTGTTGATCCAACAACCATGTGTGATCCAGCTTCTTTTTGCATTCAAGCATCTTTAAGCGATTTTTTAGGCCTCGAGTAATCCAGGACTTGGGTGATCGGGTAATCATGTGTGATTCAGCATTTTTATGCCTTCAGGCCTCTTTATGCGATTCTAGGCATTTCTGTGGAAACAAGCCTCTTTGTGTGACCAAATATCCTTGGAATCAAGGACTTGGGTGATCAGGTAATCATGTGTGATTCAGCATTTTTATGCATACAAGCATCTTTATGCGATTCAGCATTTTTATGCATACAAGCATCTCTATGCGACTTTAGGCACTTTTGTGGAAACAAGCCTGTGTGACCAAACATCCTTGGGTAATCCAGGACGCTGATGATCAGGTAACCATGTGTGATCCAGCATCTTTTTCGCATCCAAGCAACTTTATGCGATCTTAGGCATTTCTGTGGAAACAAACCTCTTCTGTGTAATCCAGGATTTGGGTGATCGGGTAACCACGTGTGATCCAGTATTTTTATACATACAAACATGCAGCACCATACAGACAGAAACATGTATGTTTATGCGATCCACAACAGAACCTGCTCTTACTTGTTTTTATCCCACATGCATTCCAAACTCATGTATCTTATGCAACATGCGGACTGGTAAAGAGGAAATTATCCTCTGTAGATGTGCGTTTCCTCAATTAAGAGACGTTAGCAATGTGTACCCGCAACTGTGCATCCCTCCGATGCATTTGGTTAGCCTGAAGCCGACACCAGGCTATAGACCATATGGAGGTCTTACTAGCCACCTATAGGAAAACCTCTCTTCACACTCCAAGGAGAAGATAGAGGCTTTGGCCGACTAGACAGAGGGAAGATATATGCAGCATGAATCTCTGAACATACTGCAGGTGAAATCAGAACCTGTAGGGCTTTTGATAGCTTCTCTTTGTTAGGCTGCAGCTCCTGTCTCCTGTCCTCTGACAGTGAACCTTTATCCCCAGGCATTCTAATCCCTTTGTTTCAGGATTTAAAGCAGGAAAAGGGGCACACCCTTTTTTTGTGAGGATGCTGCAAACCTAGCAGTTAACCTCTTGTAGAACAACAAATGCGATGCAAAAAACAAACACATGCAGAGTGGCTGCAATGTTGGGGGGAGGCTGCATTGCCTGGCAGGTCTGATGGCTCAATCTATGAGCTGTTTAAGTTTCTACAGAGGAGAATAAGGGGCCACCAGGTTCAGGTGGTGATCTCCTTTTATATTCCTACCCCTGACCTTATTCAATGGGGAGACCAAGTCCTAAGCTAAAAGCAGAGGCACTTGACCCAGGTGCATCAACAGCTGAACTTAGTCTGACAACAATGCCTGCTAATCTGCACAGCTAGATGCGAGTAGGCGTCTTAGATGAATCTGTATCCAATTCACACAAGGTGCTTACGTTTGTGTCCCCCTAGCTTTACAGAGCTCTGACGTCCAGGCCCTTTTGAAGAGCCTTCTCTGCGACTGCATTGAGCCGGTGAGCACGTGCAAAGCCTGAAGCGGAGGAAGTGGGACACACAATAGACCAGCTAACACTTAAGCTTCCATCTTTGGAAAGCATGGTAAGCGAAAACATCAGGCATGTCTTCTACTGCCCATAGTAGTGGAAAAACATATAAGACTTGCAGCTACTCACAGAAGACAATCCTTTGTATAGGATTAAGGGCATTTTTTTTTTTTTTATGTACCAGTCCCTTCAAGGGGAGATATATAGGTACTGCAGCCATCCTGTCTGAACAGACATGGTGGGCCAGGCTGCATGCCGGCTAGGGGAGGTATATGGGTGCCCTGAGCCATCCTGTCTCAGAAGACATAATGGTTTACATTGCCCATGCATAGAAGCATAATATAGGCGAGACCCATAGTCCCACACGGAGGACCTACTGTCGAATCAAGTCCCCTAGGCCCTCCTCCTACCTTCTCCACGCTGCAGGGTATTGCTAAGCAAGAGGCCCAATCTTCCCCCTTCCCCGTGGGTTTTGTCCTAGACCTTCAGGCATCGGGGTCCTTGGCAGGAACACCAACTCCCCTGGACCTATATAGCATCCTGGCAGCAGAAAAAACATTTGGTGCTTAGAAGGCACAAAGTCCTGGAACCCAGGATCCAGCCCTCCGCAGGGAGGCATTATAGGCTAAACCTCTTTCTGCGTACCGAAGGCACGGGTACCGTCCACTTTGGCTATGAAGCACCTTGGACGGATCCGGATTTATGGAGGCTTTTTACATCCAGCATGGATCCCTCCAGTGGAGCTCCTAAGAGCACATGTTCATTTGTGACCAACACCTTAGCCACCGATTCAAAAACTGAGGGGCTCCCAGTATGGGAGGGGTTATATAGGGAGGGAACTTCCTGTGTAGTTAATTACACCAGTGTCCACACCTAAAGGTAGACTCTATAACCCCACATAGTAATGGATTGCCGCTCTGTGTCCCGTGATGTACGATAAAGAAAATTGTACCTTTACAACCCCTTTAACCACTTCAATACAGGGCTTTAAAACCCACCTCCATACCGGGCCTATTTTGGCACTTCTCTCCTACATGTACAAATCATCATTCTTTTGCTAGAAAATTACTCAGAACCCCCAAACATTATATGTTTTTTTAGCAGACACCCTAGGGAATAAAATGGCGGTCATTGCAAGTTTTTATGCAACAATTTTTCAAACACCTTTTTTTTTGTAAAAAAAATGGTTTCATGAATTAAAAACAACAAAACAGTAAAGTTAGCCCAATTTTTTTGTAAAATATGAAAGATGATGTTACCCCAAGTAAATAGATACCTAACATGTCATGCTTTAAAATTGCGCACACTCATGGAATGGTCGCCAAACTTTGTTACTTAAACATCTCCATAGGCGACGCTCTAACGCCCGTGGCGACACCTCACATGTGTGGTTTAAAACGACGTTTACATACGTGGGCGGGACTTACGTGTGCGTTCGCTTTTGAGCGCGAGCTATCGGGGACAGGATCGTTTTAATTTTTTTTACTTATTTATTTTTTACACTTTTTTTTTACATTTTTATTTTTTCGATCGCTTTTATTCCTTCTACAAGGAATGTAAACATCCCTTGTAATAGGAATAGTGTGCGACAGGTCCTCTTTAAAGAGAGATGCGGGGTCAATAAGACTCCCACATCTCTCCTCCAAGCTGGAAAGAATGAGATTGTGATAAAAAAAAAAAAATCACAGATCTCATTCTTACTAGCCGCAATTGCGGTTTGTTTACTTACGGGTACCTGGGCGTGACGTCATCACATAGCGCCTGGGCCTCCGATGGTCATAGAGATGACTGGTGACCATTTGGTCAGCAGTCATCTCTATGCTGCACATGCGGCAGACGGCGATCATCTCTCCGGGCCCCCAATGGAACGGGAAAGCCTGGAGAAGCACCGGATGGCGGCGGTAGGGGGGCATGTTCACTCCCGCCGCCTATGAGAACGTTCAAGCGGCGGAACCGCTATGATCATTCTTACGGTGCGCAGGATCGCCGCCGGAAGAAAATTATATCTGAATGACGCCTCTAGGTGTACAAGACGTCATATGACGTCCACCCGGGATAACAGATCCCCTTTTTGGACTGCATGATCCTAGTAAACACAGAAGTATAGATTCATCCTTCAGTGAAATGTTTTGCCAGATTCTTGCATTCAACTAATTTAATGCATGCACAGTAAAAGGCAATCAAAAGGCATGCACAGAAATCAATGATAAAATGTCCAGTAAAAACTTACATGATACTGCATTGGGGCACACAGGAATCAGCATTGAAGAAGAGACAGCAAGAAATAAAAAAAGAAACAAAAAATAGGCAATATGATCACAAACTGGAAATATGAGACATCCTTACAAACTAGGAATTATATTTAAAATATAGACTGAGAAAATGGTCTCCATCTATAAGGTGGAAGAAGCAAGAGCCACTGTATCTGACCTCACAAACTTTATAGCTATTTGATCCATGTATAAAATTGATAGCAGTTTTTCAATTAGGTACTTTACAAATTGTTCCCCTTTTGTATCCACCAAGTTCTTTATCCAACTAGTGAAATTGTGAACGGTTAGGAGGCCCACTGGTGCAGCACCTCCTCTCCTTTTCACATTCTACCTCTATATACTCATCCAGCAGCACCCCCACCACCACATTACCTGTCCCATTCAGTCAATGATTACACTCAGTTTTTCCCCTATTCCTCTCTGGCTCCTGCCTTTAATTACCTAATGCTCACCCACTACAAAGTTGACCAGAACATTTTCAAATCTCATTTTCAATTATCTACAAGCTGTTTCTTATCTGAGTAGAACTGTTGGCAACTCTGTGGTACTAAAGTTTTTATCTCTGGAAAACTGATTTAATTCCAATGACTGAACTGGAAAATGAACTAGTAATCTATTGGTAACATCTCCTCTTGTAACTTGATCATTTGACTTGTTACCACATTTTTTTTCTTCATGTATAAATAAGCATTGAAAAAAATGAAATTAAAATCTGACCAGGATACTGTTTCAGTTGATACATACAGTACATACAAGCACTTTACTGTGAAGACAATGGTTTGCATGTTCAGAGGGAGGAGTGCAATAGGCTTCCAAGAGGTGAAGAAATTGCAGTAGTTATTGCTAGTATAATGCTGCTCCCTATTGGTTGATGTATTAAGATTACAGAGAACATAAGGAACGTTTTAAGCATAGTTACAGTAGAGCTGCATGATTCTGGATAAAATAAGAATCACAATTTTTGTGTTTAGAATAAAGATCACGATGCTTTCACATTTCTTGGCGCAACATATTTCACATTATACAAAAAATAAACTTTACAGTTTATTTAAAAAAATTCAACTCATTGAAGTGTATTTCTTCCCCCAAAAACTGCTTTTGAAAGACCGTTGCGCAAATACAGTGTGGCAAAAAATATTGCAACGCCCATTTTATTCTCTAGGGTTTCTGTTAAAAAAAATATATCAGGGCTCGACAAAATCCGGGCGCCCAGTTGCAATTCCGACAAAAAATTGTGACCCGGTGCCCATCGGTAATTGAGGCCGCGGCCTCAATTATCGGCCGTCGCGGGCCTGCCGAGATCGCGCCCCGGGGGTTATGGGGGCGCACAGAGGCCGCGGCTCTGTGGCCTTGTGAAGGCCCAAGCTTCCTTCTGTGACCTGGCGCCGTCTTGTGGAGGCCGTTGGCATTACAAGTAAAACAGCAGTTCTAATGTGTTTTTTCACTGCCATCTCCTTCCCTCTAATTAGAACACCCAAACATTATATATATATTTTTTATTCTAACGCCCTAGAGAATAAAATGGCGGTCGTTATAATACTTTGTCACACCGTATTTGTGCAGCGGTCTTAAAAGTGCACTTTTTTGGGGGAAAAATACATTTTTTTTTTTTAATTAAAAAATAAGACAACAGTAAAGTAATCGCAATTTTTTTTAATATTGTGAAAGATAATGTTACGCTGAGTAAATTGATACACAACATGTCCGCTCGTGGAATGGCGACAAACTTTTACCCTTTAAAATCTCCATAGGCGACGTTTAAAAAAAATTCTACAGGGGGATGGCGTGCACGTGAGGACGTGACGCGCCTCTAGGAGGGAGGAGAGAGGAGCCAGGGATTGCTAGGTCGGGTCGTGTAAGCAGGGAGACAGACCACGGCAGCACCGAGGAGTAAGAGGCAGCAGCTATTACCATGCCACACGCTGCATCGGAGCCCTGGACATAGTCAGTGAAGAGCGGGGACAGCCGGAGCGCGGTATGCACCGGAGAAGCTGAGCCCGCACGGACCCCCCGTCCTACCCCGCCTTCGCCCTGTTGGTTCAGTAACAAGCAGCCCGGACTACTCTCCGCAGCCCATCGCTAAAGGACACGGGGGAAGATAGAGGAGGAGAAGGTAAGGTTGAGCCGTCGGCTTATCATAGGAGGAGTATACACGGTCTGGAAGCTCTAATAAGACCTAGAAGGTATGTCACCACTGGCAACTGGATGTTACAGCATACTATTGCTATACTACTGTGTGTGAAGGCTGTGTATATATGGTATATCTAGAGTAAGAAAACCCGATATAAGCACACGGATCTGCAACCCATTGCATGAGTGACCTCCCTTTTTTTATATGAGACTATGGCTAATGGCAATGGTAATAAGTAGACATCAGGTATCAGATAACCAGCTGAACACATTTTTGTAAAGGAAAAAAAAAACAGAAGGCAAATAAAGACACTAAATGCTCGATAAACCTATATGACAGATGCGCTTCCTCCTTCTCTGTGTGATAAACAAATACTGCGAAAGACTGCCTAGAGCAAGCGGAAGAACACCAATTTTATATTATATATATATATATATATATATATATATATATATATATATATATATATATATATATATATATATATATATATATATATATATATATATATATATATTAGTATATGGGGGTTCAAGTTTTCTGGTAAAATATGGACAGTATGTGAGTGAGACCGCGGTAAACAGGTGGGCGGAAAAAGAATGAGAACTTTTTAAGAAACATTGACCCACGCTGAATAAATCAGCTGACTTCAATGCCCGGATACAATATAACAGGGTAAGGAAAAAAAAAAAAAACAGGAACAGCTAGCACACGGGGGAAAAAAATAATAATAAAAAAAATAATAAAGGAAGGGAGGATCGGCTCCCCACCCCCTCACCCTCTTTTTGCTTTTTTGCTGTTCCCCTGCCCTTATGATCTGGGGGAAGGTTTGGGGAAATAGCGAAAAAGTCAAGTAACCCGGGTACACCAAGCAGGAACGCAATATTAAACTGACCACAGGTCAAAACCAGAAAAGTGCAAGGAAACATTTGGAATCTCCCCCCTGTCCAATCCCAGTTTTGTGTTGGGGAGGGAAAAGCGTCCTCTCCTCTTTTGCCCTTTGGGGTCTATAAAACAGCTAAGTAGCTAAATTAAACAGAGACGCAGAGGAAATAGGAGTATAGAAAACAGAAGGTCAAGCTGGGGAAAATAATTAGAAGAAGGGAGAATACAATGCGTAGGATGATGAGCAGATTCACAATGGGGGGACCCCCGACAACACAAAGTAATCTAACAGCAACAAGTTCCATCAAACCGTTTATGAGCAAAGGAGAAAGCCCACGAATCCAGGGATCAATAAAGCAACAAGTAAATAAAGATAAAAAGACTGAGAATAAGAAACCTCAGAGTGGAAACTCTAGAGAAATATCTATGGAATCAAGAGAAGAAGGGACCATAGAGAGTGAATCAGAGAACAGTAGGATGGAAGAAAAACGGTCAGACTCCATCAAAAGGAGAAATGGCAGCGATGCTGACGAGACTGGAAAACGCAATCAAGGGTGAAATACAGATTCTACGGATCTTGGACACCTGCTTTCCAGAATAGAATCAGTGGAAGAAAGAACAGAGAAGCAAGAACTAGAATCAAATACCTTAAGGGATCAAATTGAACAGATACAACTACAACAGAGGCATATCCTCTTTAAACTGGAGGACCGGGAAAACAGAAATCGGAGACAAAACCTGAGAATAAGATCAATATCAGAGGAGAGGAGAGAGGAGCTCCAGAAAATAATGCAGAAAATATTTAACCCACGGTTGGAAAGAGCATTAGATGATCCAATCAGGATTGAAAGAGTCCATCGAGTAGGAAATCCGAAAAGAACCGATACAGATCGAATAAGACGTCATAGTAAGGTTTCGGCTATATGAGGATAAGGAAGTAATATGGAAGAAATTGAGGGGACAATCCCCGATAGTGTTTGGAGGATCCGAACTTCAGATATTCACTGACCTGGCCCCAGAGACTCTGGCAAGGAGACGGCTACTAAAACCACTCTGAAATCAGTTGATAGCCCAGAAAATCAAGTATAACTGGGGATTTCCTGCATGTTTAAGCGACAAAAAAGAGGGGAGATCCGCAAAGCTGAGATTTCCCGAGGACCTCGAAGAATTTTGCAACAGATTAGACATTCAGACCCCCGATTTGCCTGGGTGGGCGTAGAGACAGGGAAGGAGAAGGGGCAAAGGAGAGAGAAAACAAAACCAAAAAAAAGGGAAAATAAATAAATAAATCAGGGCCCTGGTGGTTTCGGAGGGGAAAGACCGACCCACCCCCCCCCCCCCTCGAGACGAGGGGGGGAGGCAATCCCAAATCCCACCTAGAAAGATCTGAACCAAGATATGGAAGTTGGTTCAGAGGTCATTATTTGGCCAACAGGGGAGGAGAGAGGGAGGGGAAGGGAAGGGAGAGAGGGAGGGAGGGGAAGGGAGAGAGGGAGGGAGGGGAAGGGAGAGAGGGAGGGAGGGGAATGGAGAGAGGGAGGGAGTAGAAAGGAGAGAGGGAGGGGAAGGAGGGGAAGAGAAGGGAAGGAGGGGAAGGGAAGGAGGGGAAGGGAAGGGAAGGAGGGATGAGGCCAAAATAGTCAGAAGAGAGAGCAAACCTAAGGAAGAAAAGATGCCAGACCCAGGGATGGAGGCAAAGAAAAAGTGCAAAGAAAAGATAAGATGCCAGTAATTAAATGTTTGTCATACAACGTAAAAGGCCTTAATAGTCCCGCTAAGAGACATAAGGTTCTAAAGGAATTGAAAAGATATAGGACAGATATAGCCTTCCTACAGGAAACCCATCTCACAATAGGATCCAACATCAAGTTATATTCCCCAGATTTTCCTACATGGTATTATGGTGACACTATTTCTAAACGAGCTAGAGGGGTAGCAATAGGAATAGCCAAGGGGGCTCAGTTCATATTAACTGACAGATTGACAGATCCGGAAGGGAGATTCCTCTTTCTAAGAGGGAAACTAGAGGAGATGGATTGCACCCTAGTGAACATATATGCCCCGAATGTTTATCCGACAAAATATCTCATAGAAATATTATGAAAATTAAAAGACTTTAGGCTGGGAAAGGTAATCTTAGGAGGGGATCCAAACTTCTGTATGGATCCGAAAGTTGATAAGATGTCCCAGACACAGGGGACCCAAAACATACAACTAAGAAAGATAAAAGACAGCCTATATAGAAACCAACTGGTTGATAGGTGGAGAATTTTCAACCCAGGGCAACGAGACTATACATTTTATTCCCCAGTGCATGGGAGCTATTCTCGGATCGACTACATCTTTGTGGACCACAGAATGTTAGAAATGGTGGTCAAAACGAGAATCGAAACCATGACACTATCTGACTACGCCCCTATGAGTATATCCTTAAATATCCCGGGAAATCAGAAGCCGTGTCAAAACTGGAGGCTAAACGAGGAACTATTGATTGATGAGGCAAGCCTAATGAGGGTAAAAAAAGAGTTAGAGGAGTATTTTAGGATAAATGAAACAGATGATACATCTACAGCAACAGTATGGGATGCACACAAAGCCGTGATAAGAGGGATCTTGATATCTGAAGGGGCAAGAAGGAAAAAAAAAAAAAAAACTGTGAAAGGGGAAAATTAATAGCCGAGATATTTAAATTAGAACAAAAACATAAAAAAACGGGAAAGCAACAGGATCTGTATCTGGAATTAGTTAATAAACGAATCGAACTTAAAGAACTTATGGACCAGGAAACGAGAAGGGAATTTAACCTAATTGCAAAGGAAAGATACATGTGGGAAAATAAAACAAACACTTAGCCAGGATGGTACAGAAAAAGAAATCATGAAATTATATAGACAAAATCAAAAATTAAAAGCTATATTCGGGAGAACAGAAGAACTGGCAAAGGGAGAAGAAAAAAAAACAAGATCTAATGCACTAATGATGGACAGGCCAATTACGGAAAATGAAATCAAACTAGCACTAACAGGCTCAGCGCCAGGTAAAAGCCCGGGCCCGGATGGCATTACAGCATTGTAGTATAAAAAATTTAAGGAGATTCTTCTGCCAAGACTCTGTCAATACTTTAATGGTTTAGGAAAAGAATATAAATTAAGCAGAGAAGCATCGGGGGCGACCATCACCGTTATCCCAAAGGAAGGCAAAGACATTAAAAGTTGTTCAGGCTATAGGCCAATATTTTTTCTGAATTCAGATATAAAGTTGTTCGCAAAGGTATTGGCCGAAAGAGTAAAACAAGCGATGACAAAACTGGTCCACCCGGACCAGACGGGTTTTATTCAAGGAAGAGAGGGGAGAGATAATAGCGCAAGAGCACTCCTGATACTCCAAAAAATAAAAACTAATGGGTCCCCAGGTCTACTCCTGTTGATAGACGCTGAAAAAGCGTTTGACAGGGTAGACTGGGGACTCATGCTACTAACTCTGGAGTGTATGGGGTTTGGCAGAAGATGATGGAATGGATTACGACCCTCTATCAATCACCAACGGCCAGGATAAAAATAAACGGCCAGGATCCGCAAATGCCCGGACATAAAAAGGAGTCAAAATAGAGGAGGAACACAAACTCTCTGCATTTGCGGATGACATCCTCTTCTATTTAGTAAATCCTAAAACTTCAATCCCGAAGTTACTAAATCTATGAAGGCATTATGGAGAAATTTCAAACTTTAAATTAAACGTTGCTAAAATGGAAATATTAAATGTAAACATAAATAGGACAGATGAACAATCTTTAAGAGCGGAGTACCAATTCCCCTAGGTGAAGGAACTCAAATATCTAGGGATCCATCTAGCAAACTCAATCAAAAAGATCTACGAGATCAACTTTATTCCACTATTAGACGAAATTAAAGCAGAAATAAAAAGGGTAAAAAAATAGATTAATCTCATGGATAGGACGAATTAATTTCTATAAAATGGTCCTATTACCAAAAATCTTATACAAATTCCAGATGATCCCCATAACCTTGCCAACCCTCAAAAAAATGATCATGAACTATATATGGAGAAATAAGAAACATAGAATCTCTCTCCAGATTCTAAAACAACCAAAAAATAAGGGGGGACTTACAGTACCGGATTTAAAAAAATATTATGACACAGTCGTATTGTCCAGAGTAGTGGGCCAGAATCAACAAAGAAAAAAGGTGGGTTAGTTTAGAAAACGTACTATCGAAGGCGAGGCTGGAAAATATCATTTGGAAACCCCCCCAATTTAGGGCACTGGGCACGAATTCACATTAGATGACAAGAAATGTACTTAAAATATGGGACACTGTTCATAAAAAAAAATTAGAAGTTTGAGAAATTGAGAAAAAAAGGGATTTTTAAATACAGCTTACCTGTAAAATCCTTTTCTTGGAGTACATCACGGGACACAGAGCGGCATATTCATTACTATATGGGTTAAATGGAGTACCTTCAGGTGTGGACACTGGCAATCTCAAACAGGAAGTCCCCTCCCTATATAACCCCCTCCCCTAGAGGGAGTCCCTCAGTTTTGTAGCAAGCAGTATGCCTCCCAAAATGTTCCCAAAAAGAGGGGTGGGAGCTCTGTGTCCCGTGATGTACTCCAAGAAAAGGATTTTACAGGTAAGCTGTATTTAAAAATCCCTTTTTCTTTCTCGTACATCACGGGACACAGAGCGGCATATTCATTACTATATGGGATGTCCGAAAGCAATGCTTTAATGAGGGGAGGGAGACATCTTCCAAAGAAGGATTTAATTTAGAGGTATACTCAAATACTAGTAAATCCAACTTAAACGAGAAATGTAAATCTCAAATCAAATCAAGGGAGCCCCCTCAGATCCTGAGGAGCTTGAATCGCGGCCTGTAGTACTGACTGCCCAAAGGCTGTATCCGCATTCCTTCTTACGTCCAATTGATAACATTTTGTAAACGTGTGGACTGATGACCACGTTGCTGCCTTGCATATTCGAGCCATAGAGATCTGATGATGTGCTGCCCAGGAGGTGCCCATGGCCCTAGTAGAATGGGCCTTTACCGACAAAGGAGGAGGCACCTCTTCAAACCGCAGGCCCGAACAATTAATTGTTTAATCCATCTTGCGATGGTGGATCAAGTGGCTGCCTGACCCATCTTGGGCCCTTCCGGTAAAACGAACACCACATCTGTTTTCCGAACCTTCTCTGTAGCTTTAAGATAGGCCCTTATGGCCCTGACAATATCCAACGTATGCAGCAACCCCTCCTTTCTAGAGGTGGGTTTTGGAAGAAGGATGGAAGTACCACATCCTGGTTCAGGTGGAAACTGGATATAACCTTTGGTAGAAAGGAAGGATGAGGACGGAACCCCGCCCTATCCTTATGCAAAATGAGCTATGGTTCCTTACAAGATAAGGCTGCCAATTCCGATACTCTCCTGGCCGAAACTATGGTGATCAGAAATACCGACTTTCTAGTCAGTAAAACCAAAGGTACCTCAGCCAACGGCTCAAGGGGTTGTTTCTGTAGAGATGACAGAACAAGATTTAAGTCCCATGGACAAAGTGGTGATTTGACCGGAGGATTAACACGTAAGACTCCCTGTACGAAGATCTTAACCAGCGAGTGGGCGGCCAGCGGCCTCTGAAACCACACTGATAAGGCTGAAATCTGTCCCTAGATCGTGCTTAATGCCCGGCCTTTATCCACTCCTAGCTGGAGAAAACGTAATACTCTATCAATGGTATACTTGCGGGAAACCCATCTCTTAGCCTCACACCAGCCTACGTAGGCCCTCCAAACCCTGTAACAAAATTACCCTGGAGGCCGGCTTTCTAGCCTTAATGCGGGTAGGGATTACCTGCCTAGACAGACCTCTACCCCTGAGAATCAGGGATTCAGCCGCCAGGCCGTCAATTTTAGACGCCGTAATGCAGGGTGGAGGATCGGGCCTTGTGAGAGTAGGTCTGGCCATAGAGGAAGAGTCCAAGGGCCTTCCGCTGCCAATTTCAGGACTAGTGAGTACCATGCCCTCCGGTACCAAGCTGGGGCTACCAGGATAACCGGCCTGTGCTATGATCCTGCGCCACAGGCGGGGTAGTAACTGCAGCGGGGGAAATGCATATAGAAGCTATGATTGATGCCAAGGGCAAACCAACACATCGGTTCCGCAGGCCATAGGGTCCCTCGTTCGAGACATGAACCTGTCTAGCTTCTTGTTGAATCCTTATGCCATGACCTCCCCGTCTGGCACTCCCCACTTCTGGCAGATTGTCTGAAAAAAACTTGTGGATGCAGGGACCACTCCCCTGGCGACAGGGTTTGGCGACTTAGGAAGTACGCCTGCAGGTTGTCCACCTCGGGAATGAATGTCGCCGATATGCAAGGTACATAAACCTCTGCCCACCGAAAAACCCAGTTCCTCTCACTCTGGGTGGCTTGACTCTTGGTTCCCCCTTGGTGGTTCACATATATGCCACCGCTGTGGCATTGTCTGAATGACTTCTCACCGAGGACCCTTGTAATCTGGATGTCTATGCCAGGAGGGCTAGCCGAGCCGCTCTGATCTCCCAGACCTTGATGGGCAGCTGCCTCTCCGCCTCTGCCCAAGTTACTTGGCGAGCGAACCCGTTCCAGACCGCTCTCCAGCCTTCCAGACCACTGGGCAGAACCAAGGCTGCTAGAGCTGCTGTCTGTAGGACCCGAGTGTGGAAGCGTGTGTATCGCCTCGAACATGGCCATTAGTTTGCCTAGTAATCGCATACATAGGCGAATAGTTGGTTCTCTTTTGCTTAGAACCAACTGAATTAATCTTTTGATAGCCTCGACCTTTACCAGGGGCAGGAACACCCATCTTCTGTTCTGTGTCTAATCTCATGCCGAGATATTCCAACTGCTTTGTAGGTTGACATGCTGATCTTTCCCCAGTTTAGGACTCAGCCGAACCTCTCGAGGTACTGAACCATGAGGGTTACTACGCATTCCACCAAGGAAGCGAGTGATCTATGATTAAGAGGTCGTCCAGGTATGCTAGGACCGAGATCCCTTGGATCCTTTAGACTGACTAGAATTGGAGCAAGGACCTTCGTGAATACCCGGGGGCCGTAGCCAGCCCGAAGGGGGGCGCCACGAATTGGAAGTGACGCTGTATCACTGCGAAGCGTAAAAACAAAAAATATTTGATGTGGCTGAAAGACTTGGTACATGAAGGTAACCATCCTTTATGTCTATAGAAGCTAGATCCTTCTAGAGTGTGGCGGCTGCTGACCGAACGGATTCTGTCCGGAAAGAGCGAACCCTTAGGTAAGCATTTAAACCTTTTAGGTCCAAAATTGGTCTGACATCGCCGAAGGGCCTTGGTATGACAAACAGATTAGAATAGAAACCTAGCCCCTGTTCTTGGGCTGGTACCTCTACCATTATGCCCTGGTAAGCAGATGAACCAACGCCGCCCGCATTGAGGCCTTCCTTGTGGAGGAAATTTTTAGAAATTCTAATCTGTAGCCTGCGGCCACAGATGATCGGACCCCCTCTGTCGGGGATCGATCCCCAGAGGCCTGTCCTTGCGATCCATTTTAAAAGTTTGATCGCGCAGGAGGTCCGTACTGCCTGGAATTTGAGGGCCCCGGAACAGGGGGGGGGAACTGCCTTTTAAACGCAGGACCCCGGAACTTCTTTTGACTGGTAAAAGGGTACTTTTGCCACATGAAACAGTCTGAATGTATTTATCCAGTCTGAATGTATTTATCCAGTCTGAATGTATTTATCCAGTCTGAATGTATTTATCCAGATCTTTCCATGGAAGGGCAAACCTGCCAGCAGTCTTTTACATGGGCTCGGCCGCCCAGTTCTTCAACCATAAGAGCCTTCTCATATGCACTAAAAATAGTGACAACGAGACGCCTGCTGGATGGAGTCTTTTTATAACCTCTACCGCAAAGCACAGAGCTCTGGGAATATCCAATAACTCCTCTGCCTATTGGGCAGGGATGTCTTAAGCATCTGTTTTGTCTGGTTCTTTAACGCCTGACAAAACTCCAATTGCAGCCCCTGCTGGCTGTAGCCAGGGATACTGGAGAAAATGTCTCTAAACGTTTATTGACCGGGACCTTAAACATTTGTATGTTTCCCCTTAGGCCAGTTAATGATTTATTCACCCATGAGATGGCTGCGTCCACAGTTGGGAGCGCCCCCTTTCTTAGAAAAAATGTTTTTCTTTTTTTTTTTTTTTCCATAGGGTAAATAACAGAAAACCTTCCAGGTGGTCTCCCATCCAGGCATTAACCAGGCCCGACCCTGCTTAGCCTCCGAGATCAGACGAGATCGGGCGCTCTCCGGGAGATGCGGCCTCAAGGACCTCACGGGTAGTTGAAAAGCAGTGCCCGAACCGGGACCTGAACCCTGGACCCTCAGACCAAAAGTCCGATGCTCTACCAACTGAGCCATCCGGGCCCCCTTTTTAAAGAGCACTTGGTCAGGGGAAAGAGTGCCTGCCAGCACAAATATTTCCTGGCAGACGTGCATAAAGACTACCCTCTCGTCAGCTTTAGGCGGCAGAAAAAATTCTGTCCGGTCGTCCCAATCCTGGAAAAACCAATTCCTCTAACAGAGGATGGGCCAGAAACGCTGCGTTGCTTAAAGGCGTTTTTAAAAGAACCCAAAGAGGATACCGCAGGAACCTGAGGCTCTGGAAATGGCAAATTGAATGCCAAGCGGGCCATGTCTGTCAAAGACTGGACCCACAGACTCTCCGCCTGGGAGGCTGAAAACGATTCTACAGTGGTAGATCCTCTAGGTTCTGTCCCTTTTTGGCGATGGGGATCTAGTCCGCTTCTTGCCAGAAAAAGAGCCAGCAATCATAGCTGTTAACCTCTTTTCTTTAGCCCCCCTAGGGTGACGGCTAGCATCTCCTCTGTGATAACACAGGGTTGGGCCGACCTGGGCCAGCCTCAGCACCAGACCCCCTTAATGGCTTATCCAGGGTGACCCCCTATAGGAATAACCTGTGGGGAAAGTATTGGCATATTATCAGAACCAGAGGAGGAACCCCTTTGTCTTTGCCTTTTCTCTCTTTTTTTTTTTTTTTTTTGATCCTGAACCCTTGGAAGCCATAATACAAAAGCGAAGGACTCCGCTTACAACAACAGACTGTTATAGCCAGGAGTACAAAAAAATAAGGTTTAGGGGACAATAGGATCACTAATGCCCCAAAACCGGTGGGGCTCAGTATGTTTCTCTTTTATATGTTATTCACCACATACAGCCCCACCCCCAACATGTTTGCCAGCATTCAACCTGTTGCCAAGGGGATTTTGGCTTAACAAAAAGTATTGGAGCTGACTCCAGTATGTAGTACCCCTTCTCGCCACCGGGAGTCACTGTGCTGCCAGCTCTACGTCCTCTCTCTCTCCAGCTCAGCTCTGCACTGAGCTGAGCACGCGCCTGCTGTGTATAACAGCAATTAAAGGCGCGCCCACTCTACACTGCAGTCACACTCCCGCCCCTCCCCCCCCCCCCCCCCCCTCCCGAACGGCGCGAAAATTTTCTATATGCATGCGCGCGACTGTCGGGGGAGGAGAGCCCAGGAGGAGACGCACTCTGGAGCCCAGGAATGCAGGATGGAGGACGCATCAGGCGGCAGATTTGAATCCCGGCAAGGTAAGGCTAACACAGGCCCCTAAGGAGTCCCTTTAGCCTAGAGACAGATCTTTTTTTTTTTTTTTTTTTTTAAAGATCTTCAACCAGCGAGCAGCAGGTAGCTAGCAAACATACATAGATAGGTAGGGGGATCAAGTTATGGGGGGGAAACATTTCAGGGCATCCTGTCTATCAGACATAGTGACGACCATGGTGCCAATGCAGAGCATACTCAGGCTACCCCCCTTAAGATCTCCCCTGGAGAGCCTGCTGTCGAACCAAGTCCCGCAGGCTCCCCTCTTACCTGCTCCATGCCGCAGGACGTTTTGCAAAACGGTCCAATCTTCTCCCATCTCCGTGGGTAGCGTAGTAGACCTTCAGGCCCTGGGGTCCTATGAAGGTACCCACTGTCCTGGACCTATATAGCACCCTGGCAAACAGGAACTTATGGTTTTTACAAACTCCAAGTCCTGGGCCCAGGGTCCAGCCCTCCAAAGAGGAGCATTATAGGCAAAACCCCACGGTTTGGGGCCCGGGTACTGTCCACTTTGGCACTGAGGCTCCTTGGACAGATCCGGTTAGCCCGCCCTTAATCCCAAGGATGTGGAGCAAAGCTATTCCGTGACCAACACCTAAGACACTGGCGAAAAAACTGAGGGACTCCCTCTAGGGGAGGGGGTTATATAGGGAGGGGACTTCCTGTTTGAGATTGCCAGTGTCCACACCTGAAGGTACTCCATATAACCCATATAGTAATGAATATGCCGCTCTGTGTCCCGTGATGTACGAGAAAGAAATTGATAACTCGCCCCTTAGAGCTTGAAAAATAATGATTATTTTGCACCAGGTAAAAACACAGGTAGGAGGAAACTGGATTAAAAAGGATACTGCACAACTAAGGGACATAATTAAAGATGGACACTTAATAACACTACAGGAGTTAAAACAAAAAAATAATTTTATGGAAATTAATAAATGGAGGTATCAACAGCTAAACCATTTTACCCAAAAACTACCACACCCACTAAGGTCAGGAGAACAGCTATCGGAATTGGAAAAATTATGCTCCACGGAGAGTGCCAAAGGTACCATCTCAAAGCTATATAGGATCCTACTGGAGATGGACGAGCAGAGGATACCTCCATTTATTAAAAAATGGGAAAGGGAACTAGGGACACAGCGGGACAGGGCCACAATTGAGAAAATTTTGAAACAGACACACACCTCCTCGGTGGACAGTCGAACGGCTAATACCCAGGAAGTGGCAAGAGGTGGAATGCCCCATGACTTGGGAATGGATTGATGCAGTCGAAGAGACTTATAGATTGGAAGACCTGAGAGAGGGCATAGAGGGTAACAACATGAGTGAAAATAAGAAATAGGACAACTGGAGGACATTTAAAAGAGGTCATGGAGTTATGCCGAAAACCTACGGGAAGACACCTAAGGTTACTCAGAGAGAAAATTTAGATTGAAACAGAGGCGAAAGGCACTAATCGAAGGTGAGAGAGAGGGGAGGGAAGGGGAAGGGGGAAGAACCGGAATTTCTCTTTATATTGTGAAAAATATTATATAATAGGATGCGCTAATATTAACTTATAGGTGTAAATCATACAAACAAATCAAACAAACAAACAAATCAGGGAAAAACAGTCTCCATATATGTTAGAATTCATGTGATTAGTCCTAAATCAGGTGCACAGTGAAGGCAGCAGCACGGATTCCATAGAGGAACAAAACATAACATGAATGATGCCCTCCTTCACTAAGAGTGTGGATCCCAGTCCTTCAAACTGTGAATCAGGTGATCAGGCACTCGTATGCAGATAGATATGAAAAGGAAAAAGAAAAAGAAAACCTCATTGCACAAACATCAAGTAGCAGGCGGATAATGCGATCCAAAAAACATCAACAGATGCACTCACGAATCCCCGCTTAGTATAAGCATGATACGCCACTCAGTGTGCTGTCTCCTCAACTCGATCCGATAGACTCGGATTCGATCGTGGACTCCTCCCTACGCGTTACGTCACGGGCACGCGACTTATTCATGGGTTGCATATGGAATCTGTGCTGCTGCCTTCACTGTGCACCTGATTTAGGACTAATCACATGAATTCTAACATATATGGAGACTGTTTTTCCCTGATTTGTTTGTTTGTTTGATTTGTTTGTATGATTTACACCTATAAGTTAATATTAGCGCATCCTATTATATAATATTTTTCTCACTGTTTGATTTGGTATCACATGGATAGCAGCTGTGTTATTTAGTTTTTTAAGTTAGTTTTTTATTTTGGTGTTCCTAGGATTAATTATTTAATTAGCGCTGTAGTACACTATTTTTTCTCTTTATATTGTGCCTCGAAAAAAAAAAAAGAAAAAACAAGAAGAAATGTCACCAATTTGGTTGCAGGTTGCATGTTTTGAGTTAGAGGAGATCCAGAGCTAGAATTATTGCTCTCGCTCCAACGAACGCGGCGATAAGTCACATGTGTGGTTTACATATGGGGGCACTACTCATGTATGTGTTAGCTTCTGTGCACAAGCTTGGCGGGACGCGGCACGTTTTCGGGCTTCTAACTTTTTTTAGCAGGCTCCTAGATTCCAAGCAAATTTGTCAAAATATTATATATAATATATATATATAAAAACCAGGAACCCCACCCCTCCTCCCTTCTGTCGGTCGATCACCCACACCCTTTTTTTAAGTCTATTAGAGCCTCTGGGTAAGCAACACATATCAGAAAAAGGTTTAGTCTTAGTGGCTAAACCAACCTCATTTACAGACCAAAATTCATTCCTTTGATCTAAAAGAATCAAAATTATAAATGTTTCTCGTAATCTTTCAGCACAAAGCAAATAGCAAAAGTTGTGATAAACTTTGCCGCTTTTTTTTCTTGGACAGCTAGCTCTGAACACGTAACTGCTCTGCACTTACATGAATCGTGGAAATGCTGGAATTAGTTTGTGAGGGGGGTTAAATCGAGATTGCAATTGAACAATTAATCGTGCAGCTCTACAGTACATAATTACATAGTTAGGTAGAAAAAAGCCACAAGTATATTTTGTTCAATAAAAAAAAAATAGAAAACCTCCATATACACAATCTTTAACCTACAGTTAAGTCTATTCTCAGGCTGCTACCTATTCTCAGTCATGTAATCCAGCTACCCTCCGAGAAATCACCTGACCGCATCAGAGTGGTCAGAAAATAGGCAAGTATATACAATGCATCTTTCTTAAGCTGGGTACACAAGGTCCCAATATCAGCAAGTTCAGCAAGAACCGTCTGACATTTGGATCACATGTACAGCTGTCCTTCCAACAGAGGCTGGTCTAAGGACCAGCATACGATCCGGATTAGTGTGTTCTGGCAGGAACCCCCCCCCACAAAGGCACAGTGGGAGAGATTGCTACACAAACACAGCTTACTTTTTTGTTCAGCACACTGGATTGAACAACATTTTTTTTATAATTGAATGCACCAGGCATTACACAGGTTAGTCAACATAGGTGGTGGTGCAGGAGGTAGGGAGGGCATTTTTTAAATTAGTTAGGTATAGCTTGGCAGTCCCCGGAGCTGAAGAACAGGGAGAGCCTTGTGTAAACACGGCTTCCCCATTCTTTACTGTGGCATTATCGATCGCGTGATCCCTTTAATAGGGAGACACAATCGATGACGTCACACCTACAGCCACACCCCCCTACAGTTGTAAACATATGTTACGTCACACATAACCCCATAAGCGCCCCCTGTGGTTAACTCCCAAACTGCAACTGTCATTTCCATGTCATTTTAAATGCATTTTTTGCTGTGAAAATTACAATGGTCCCAAAAATGTGTCAAAATTGGCCGAAGTGTCCGCCATAATGTCGCAGTCACGAAAAAAAAATCACTGATCGCCACCATTAGTAGTAAAAAATAAAAATGCAATAAAACTATCCCCTAATTCAGGGGTGCCCAACCAGTGGCCCGCGGAGCACTCTGTGGCCCGCAACCTCCTGCTCTGGGATGGTGGATTGGCAAGCCCAGATCGCAGGTTGATGATCCACCATCCCAGAGCATCAGTGTTGTGAATGAAGCTTCCTGTATAGCACCGGCTCCTGTCACAAGCAATACTAAATACACTCTGCTTGAGACAGTCACAGCTGGTGATACCTGAATGAATACTTATTAAAGGTATGTTTATTACTCAAATCACAGTGTATACATGGGCTTATTTTGTTCTGCAGTGGTTGCTGGGCTGCTTTCAAACTGATCCACAGGTGCAGTGCAGTGCACCTGCGGGCTACCTGCACTGAGCCATAGACTTTTTTTATTACCAGCAAATTTGGTGCACTTTCAGAAAGTGCACCACACCTACAGGATATAGTAGAGGTCTATGGCAAAGTGCCACTAACCTGCTGGAAAGCCACAGGTGCACGTGGTGCATCAGTATGAAAGCAGCCTTGGGTCCCTTTCACACAATTGGTCTGACCCAATCGGACTCCCCATTAACCTCTATGTCCATTTACCCCCGCTTATCTCCAATCCAATCCGCAAAAAAAACAGAAGGGGATCTGTTCCCTTCCATCTGGGCAGATTGAATTGGAATAGAGTAGCGTGGGCTGTGTCCATGTCCACTCTGCACAAACAGCAAGACACAGACCTGTCATCCACCTGTTCCGCTCATTGTGCCCGCGACCGGTTACCAAGTCGCTTCAGTGGCCCTCGTTCTTTAAAAGGTTGGGCACCCCTGCCCTATTCTGAAAAAACTCTATAAATTTTGCGCAAACCAATCGATAAATGCTTATTGCGATTTTTACCAAAAATAGATAGAAGAATACGTATCGGCCTAAACTGAGGAAAAAAAATATTTTTATACATTTTTGGGGGATATTTATTATAGCAAAAAAAAAAAAAAAACGCAGAGGTGATCAAATACCACCAAATAAAAGCTCTATTTGTAGGGGGAAAAGAACGCCAATTTTGTTTGGGAGCCACATCGCACGACCACACAATTGTCAGTTAAAGCGGCGCAGTGCCGAATCGCAAAAAGGGGAAGGTCCTTTAGCTGCATTTTGGGCCGGGTCTTAAGTGGTTAAACTTTCAAGTATCTTTTAGAGAAAATTGAGTACTGTCCGTGATAGTTCTTTATCTCAAGATGCAAAAAGAGGAATCTGATACCACATGGTCTCCGGATTTAAATTCCTTGTGCAAATACACTGAACGCTCCTTATGCAGAAGGATAGCAGATGTACAAGCGAAAGGTTAAGTAACAACTTCATTCATAAACTGTATGGTAAAAGGGAAACAATCAGGAAACAAATGCAGTTGGTGTTTGAAACCTCAACATCATTGGACCAACCAAATTAATAATGAAATTGAAACCTTACAAAGACAACTGCAAAAACTTGCCACGAACAGGAAGCAAAAAGAAAAACTGCAAAAGCTACACCAAGAGCAGACCTTTTGGATAAAACCTAAACACAAAACACACACAACCTCTAGAACTCCTGCTATCAGCAACTTGGAACCCAATCCGGAAATCCCAAGGTATCCCACTTGAGTGAATGCTGACCTGACAGAAAATGTGGATATAACAGAGGAACTCTGAATCATAAATTTGTCAAATCATAAACTTTCCACACCAGAAATAACTGTCCTCTCCAAAGGCCTCACATTCTGCCCAACCACCAAATTGGATAATTTACAGGTATGGTCAGATATGGAGGAATTCTTCAGGAGACTAAGGCTCAAAGACAATTTTCACTGTAATGAAAATAAATCCTAGGACAATAGGAGGTGACAAAATGAACAGCAACTTCACATCTTGACAAGGATGCAACCAAAAACTGGATACCTATATTGACAGCTTCAGGCTGCGTGTCATATCCCTGATATCCAACCAGCAAAAGAAAATATTATACAACCTTTCACCACTGGAGCGAAGGGCTGTACACGATCTGTGCAATAATCGGACTATAACCATCAAACCAGCAGAAAAAGGGGGTGCAGTCATTGTGATGGATACAGACAAATATATACAAGACGGCCCAAGGCAGCTGGCAAATACTACTTACTACAAACAAAATGGATTATGATCCGACCCAGGATTTTACAAAGCAATTAAAAGGTCTCATTACAACAATACCAAACCACCTACATTCAGAACTTATCAATGCGATTCCAGATAATCCAGAAATCGGAGACTTCTACATGCTGCCCAAGATTCAGAAGCCAGGAAATCCAGGCAGACCCAATATAACAGGTAATACACTTACCGAACATATCACAGTCATGAACACTACTTGTTTCCTGCAAGACACCACTGATTTTCTGAACAAGCTTAAAGCGGAGGTTCACACAAAAAGTGAACCTCCGCTTTTTGGATCCCCCCCCTTTCCGGTGTCACATTTGGCACCTTTTAGGGTGGGGGGAGGTGCAGATACCTGTCTGAGACAGGTATTTGCACCACTTCTGGGTTCTGATCCCCGCGGGGAATCCAGCGTGTCAGATCACCGCCCCCCCCCTCTCCCCGCTGTCTTCTGGGAAACACTGTTCCCAGGAGAGAGCGGGGACCAGTGACTGTGCGCCGCAATCCTCGCGCATGAGCAGTAGGGAATCGGTCAGTGAAGCCTCAAGGCTTCACTTTCTGATTCCCTCACAGAGGATGGCGGCGGAAGCAGCCTAGGACCGAGCGATTGCTCAGCCTCGGCTGCTGACATCGTGGGTGCGCTGGACAGGCAAGTGTCCATTTTTTAAAAGTCAGCAGCTGCAGTATTTGTAGCTGCTGTAACGGGTGGACCTCTGCTTTAACAATATACAACAATTACCACCAAAAACACTTCTAGTCACTATGGATGTAGAATCTCTGTACAGTAACATCCCTCACAAGGGATGGGTACAGATATTACAGCTATATTGATGATATCTTCATGATATGGACTGAAAGTGAAGAAAATTTGCAAACAATTCTTCTCATTGATCTACACTTTTCACCCATCTATCAAACTAAAAATTGATTATTCGGACACACGTCAACTTCCTAGACACTACAGTATACATCAGGGATGATAGGCTTCGCACGTTGATATACAGAAAACTGACTGATCGATGCAGCCTCCATAATTCCAGTTTTCACCCCCAACACACTAAAGCCATCATACACAGTCAGGCCATCAGGTACCACCGAAAATGTTGAGACCCAGAAGACAGAGATAAACATCTCAGAACACTGGCAGACTTCTTCCATAAGAAAGGTTACAAAGACAAAACCATCAACAGCATAAACACAGCCTTGAAAACCCGAAGAGAAAATCTCCTCCAATACACAGAGAAAAAAATTTAAATAACCGAGTACCTTTAGTCACCACATACAACCCAACACTAGAAGGGATCAAAAAGATAATCAAAGATTTACAACCCATTATAACAGAGGAGGAAACTCTGAAAAAATAGGATTTTATGCTCACCACAAAAATCTTTCTCCGAGTTCATTGATGGACACAGCCTTAATATTGACATAGTGAGAATAGCCTATCTTTAGGAGTGACTAGGCAGAAGTGTTCACTTCAAAGCAGAACCGCCCCACCCAGGGTGCGGTCCCACTGACTATATCCCCTCAGCCTGCACCAAGCAATTCAGTTCGTAGCAAGCAGTACAGACAAAGAGGGGTGGGTGCTGTGTCCATCCATGAACTCAGAGAAAGATTTTACGGTGAGCATGAAATCCTATTTTCTCTTTCGTTCATGGATGGACGATGTGTCTTGACATAGTGGGACAACCCAAAGCAGTGTCAAAATGAGGGGTGGGAAGCATAAAAATAATCAACCCAAAACAGAGCTCCTTAACTGAGTTGTAACTCTAAACAGCCGTCTGCAAAACATTGCGGCCAAAGAAGCATCCGAAGATGCACTCACATCAACTTGTAAAGTTTAGTGAAAGTGTGGCCGGGCGACCAGGTCGTCGCCTTACACACCTGGGAAACAGACACTAGATGTCAGAAACCCCAAGAGGCACCATTGCCCTAGTCGAATGCATCATGATAGGGAGTCGCCCGACCATTTATGGCGTAAGCCTGATCAGGATCTGTCGGGTCCACCTCAAAATGGTGGCCGATGAGACCGCTGGGCCCTTCTTGGGACCAGCCACTGAAACAGTGAGTCTGAACTCCGGAACGGAGCAGAAACAGACACGTATCTTCACGGAGCTCGGACAGCGTCCGAGGAATTCCACGTCGTCTCCTTAGGATTCTACGGAAGAGGACACAAGTATGGCAGTACAATGTCTTCCTTGAGATGGAAGGTCGAAATTACCTTAGGAAGAAAAAAAGGCTGCGGATGCAGCACCTTGTGGAAGATCAATAGGGAATCTTCATGACAAGGCTGCCAGCTCAGAACCCGTTTTAACTGACATAACAGCCAGCAAAAGGACCACTTTCTGCGAAAGTGTCAACAAGGGAACTTCCCTAATGTTCTCAAACAGTGGTTTCTGAGGCACCTAGAGGTCATGCCATTAAGGCCATTGACTGTAAGCAGGTACCAGGTACTCTCGTAGCGGTAGACAAGGGACGTCTGCTATTCAAATCCCCACGGAGGTAGTGGAGGATGGACCGGAGGGGCCACATGCTGAACCCCCTGTAGAAATGTTCTCACTAGAGAGTGAGTCGCCAAGGGTCGCTGAAAGAAAACAGCCAGGGCAGATATCTGCCCCTAATCGTGCTTAAAGCAAGCTCTTTGGTCCACCCCGCGCTGTAAGAACAGCAGGACTCTGGACACTATACAAGTCCCAGGATTCCACTTAATTTCCTCGCAAAGGGCTAAGTAAGCTCTCCAAGTACGATAAATCCTCCTAGGAGTATAGCTTCCAAGCCTTCCTCATGGTAGGAATCACAGAATCCGACAGGCCCCAGTCTCTTAGTACCTGGCTTTCAATAGCCATGCCGTTAAGCCAGCAACTGTAAAGCAGGATGCAGTATGGGACCTTGTGACAGCCAGTCCTCTCTCAGCGGTAGACGCCAAGGGACGTCTGCTACTACCTGCACTAGATCGGCGTACCAAGGACACAGAGGCAAATCCGGAGCAATTAGAATCATAGGAATCCCCTATGCCTCTACTCTGCAAAGCAGAAGAGGCAGGAGCTTTAGAGGAGGGAAGGCATAGATTAGCCAGTACTGACTCCACTAACGCATCTGTCACGTCCGCCCATGGGTCTCTTGACCTGGCCACAAACCTCACCTTCCAATTGAGCCGAGATGCCAGGAGATCTACGTCTGGCGTGCCCTATCTTGGGCAAAGGAGCTGAAACACCTCTGGGTGCAGAGATCATCCTCCCTGGTCCAGCATCTGGCGAAACACAGGTAGTCCGTCTGCCAGTTTTCCACATCTGGAATGTATATGGCCGACAGTGCCGGTATGCTCCTCTCTGCCCACCTTAGGATGTGAGCGATATCTGATGCTGCAGCCAAGCTACTTGTTCCTCCTTGATGGTTGACATATGCCACCGCCGTGGCATTGTCCGACTGGATCCTGATTGGACGCCTCTCGTAGCCTCTGAGACCATGTGGAGAGGCACAGCCTAAATCGCCCGAAGTTCCAGGACCTTGATCGGCAAATGGGAGTCCTTTGGAGACCAGCGACCCTAGGTCGACTGAACCCCTCAGACTCCCCCACCGGTATAGCTGGCGTCCGTCCTGATGACTATCCAGTGAAAGGAAGTAACGACTTCCAGGACAGAAGTGCCAGTGAGGTCAGCCACCAACAAGTGAGGCCCTGACCAAGTGGCTCACCCTGATTAGATAATCTAGGGATGATTAGCGCTTGTCCCATCAGGACAGAATGTTTTTCTATAGCACTCACGTGTGAGATTGCGCCTATGGTACCGCCTCGAAAGAGGCCACCATGAGGCCCGGGAGTCACATGCAAAGCGGAGTGACGACCCTTCTGGAATGTCAACTACCGCACTGCAGCCCGAAGGGTCTGCAACTTTTCCACAGAAAAGCAAACCTTTGCCTCTGAGGAGTCCAGAATCAATCCCAGATATACTAGGCATTGAGTCGTTGCCATAACCGACTTCTGAATGTTCAGTAGCCACCCAAGTGTCTGAGGGTCTGATGTTATGGACACGCTCACCTCTAATTCTGAGGCTGAAGCGGCCCTCAGAATTAGGTCATCCAGTAGCCCACGACAGCGATGCCACAGGGCGAGAATTGGGTAAATCACCTTGGTGCCGATGCCAGGCCAAAGGGGAGAGCCACAACTTGATAGTGGTCTTCCCCGACTGCAAAGCGCAGAAGTCTCTGATGCTTTGTGCATATGGGGACATGTAAATAGGCATCCCTGATGTCCAATGATGCCAGAAAGTCCCCCGGCAGGAGGGCAGTGACGACAGAGCGAACCAATTCCATCCGAAATCTTGTACCTTCATGAAGCAATTGAGGGCCCTGAGGTCAAGAATCCTCTTTCTTTGGTACTATGAACAGATTGGAGAAAAACCCCTAAACCGATCCTGTACTGGGACAGGAATAACCACCCGTGTTTCAGCAGGTCTTGAACTGCCCCAAATAGGGCTTGACGAGTCGGTTGTAGCTGGCGGTTGGAGGGAAAAAAATCTGTTTGGTGGGCAAGATAGAAGTTCTATCTTGTACCCTGAAGACACTACTTTGCAAACCCACCGGTCGGGGACCTGAGATGTCCACCGGGTCGCGAAGACGTCCCCCCACCTGATAGATCGGTAGGGGCAAACCTTCATGCGGACGTAGCTTTGTCTGCAGGTTTGATGAGTTTGCGAAACCAGGGACGTCTCAGTTGACTGGAAAGCGACATGTTTGACATCACTTTCAGGTCTGCCCATCAGTGTCCCTGGCTCGAATGGTCAAAAAAATCACAGCATAGGGAACCTTGTCCCCTATGGGATAGAAAAAATAATAAATCAAAACTTTTTTTTATTTTTCAAATCTTAAAGTTATACACAAGCACAACCTCCCCATAAAAATGTTGAGCCCCATCCCCACATATACGCACGTACAGTCAAACGCAAACATCAGGGTGGCCTACGTATGAAAACGCTGATTGCGATACACAGATTACATATTGCCATGAAAGCCAGAGTGAGAGCAATATTTCTAGCACAAGACCTCCTCGGTAACACTAAACTGTGTTGCCTAGGGAAAATATAAAGTACTGAAATTTGACTCCACGGGCACATGCAAATTTAAGGTTTGACATGTTGGGTATTTATTTACTCTGTGCAACCTTGTCTTTTATATTTTAACCCAAAAATTGGGTAATTTATTGTGTGCTTTAACATTAAAGTGGATGTAAACCCGATTTATGAAATTTGAGCTGGGCACATATATCTAGTGTTATCTTACCTCTCTTCAATGCACTATGGCTGGTAGCAGTCTCCTGCTCCATCGTTCTGTTATCAGCCTGATAACTTCTGACAAATTCTCCATCAACTGAGATAAAACCAGCCTGAGTTTTGTGTTGGGAAGGATGCTATAAATAGATTAGCAGAGTGCAAACTAACAGTTTCTGAAAGTCTCTGAGGAAAGGGGGTGTGTGCCTTTCCTCCAATCAGCTGTCTTAGCTGTATGCCCACAAATTAATGCTGTGCTGAACAGGTAGAGAAAATACAAAGCTGAAGACAGCAGATAAAGGGATTTTTAAATACAGCTTACCTGTAAAATCCTTTTCTTGGAGTACATCACGGGACACAGAGCGGCATATTCATTACTATGTGGGTTATATGGAGTACCTTCAGGTGTGGACACTGGCAATCTCAAACAGGAAGTCCCCTCCCTATATAACCCCCTCCCCTAGAGGGAGTCCCTCAGTTTTGTAGCAAGCAGTATGCCTCCCAAAATGGTCACCCAAAAGAGGGGTGGGAGCTCTGTGTCCCGTGATGTACTCCAAGAAAAGGATTTTACAGGTAAGCTGTATTTAAAAATCCCTTTTTCTTTCTCGTACATCACGGGACACAGAGCGGCATATTCATTACTATGTGGGATGTCCGAAAGCAATGCTTTAATGAGGGGAGGGAGACATCTTCCAAAGAAGGATTCAATTTAGGGATAAACTCAAATCATAATAATAATTCCAACTTAGTCAAGAAAAAACTTTTTTTTTTTTTTTTTTTTTTATAACCAAGGGTGTTTCTGATCCCGAGGATTTCAAACTGCAGCCTGTAGTACTGCCTGACCAAAGGCAGCATCCGCATTTCTTCTCACGTCTAGTTGATAAAACCTTGTAAACGTGTGGACTGATGACCACGTTGCCGCCTTGCATATCTGAGCCATAGAGATCTGATGGTGTGCTGCCCAAGAGGCGCCCATGGCCCTGGTAGAATGGGCCTTTACCGACAAAGGAGGAGGCAACCTCTTCAACCCGTAGGCTTGAATGATTAATTGTCTAATCCATCTCGAGATGGTGGATTTTGCAGCTGCCTGCCCCTTCTTGGGGCCATCTGGTAGAACGAATAACACATCTGTTTTCCGGATCTTTTCTGTAGCTTTAAGATAGGCCTTCATGGCCCGGACAATATCCAAGGTATGCAGCAACCCCTTTTTTCTAGATGTAGGTTTTGGAAAGAAGGATGGAAGTACCAAATCCTGGTTCAAGTGAAATTTGGATATAACCTTTGGTAGAAAGGAAGGATGGGGCCGGAGAACTGCCCTGTCCTTATGCAGAACGAGATATGGTTCCTTACACGATAAGGCTGCTAATTCTGACACTCTCCTGGCCGAAACTATGGCGACCTAGAAAACCAACTTTCTTGTCAGTAAGAGTAAAGGAATCTCAGCCAACGGCCCAAAAGGCTGTTTCTGTAGAGTGGACAGGACAAGATTTAAGTCCCATGGACAAATTGGTGACTTGACAGGAGGATTAATACGCAAGACCCCCTGTAAGAAGGTCTTTACCAGCGAGTGGGTGGCCAGCGGCCTCTGAAACCACACTGACAGAGCTGAGATCTGTCCCTTGATTGTGCTTAGTGCCAGGCCTTTATCCACTCCTAGCTGGAGAAAACTTAACATCCTATCAATAGTATATTTGCGGGAATTCCATCTTTTGGATTCACACCAGCCTACGTAGTTCCTCCACACCCTGTAATAAATCACCCTGGAGACCGGCTTCCTAGCCCTAATCAGGGTAGGAATTACCTGCCTAGACAGGCCTCTATCCCTGAGAATCAGGGATTCAGCCTCCAGGCCGTCAAATTTAGACGCTGTAATGTAGGGTGGAGGATCGGGCCTTGTGAGAGTAGGTCTGGTTGTAGAGGAAGAGTCCAAGGGTCTCCCACTGCCATCTTCAGGACTAGTGAGTACCAAGTCCTCCGGGGCCAAGCCGGAGCTACTAGAATGACTGGCTTGTTCTCCACTCTGATCTTGCGCAACAGGCGCGGGAGTAACTGTAGTGGAGGGAATGCATATAGAAGTCTGAATTGATGCCAAGGGCAAACCAACGCGTCGGTTCCGCAGGCCATAGGATCCCTCGCTCGCGACACGAACCTGTCTAGTTTCCTGTTGAACCTGGATGCCATTATATCTACGTCCGGCATTCCCCACCTCTGGCAGATTGTCTGAAAGACCTGGGGATGCAGAGACCACTCCCCTGGCAACAGACTCTGGCGACTTAAGAAGTCTGCCTGCAGGTTGCCCACTCCGGGAATGAATATCGCCGAAATGCAGGGTACATGAACCTCTGCCCATTGAAAAATCAAGTTCACCTCCCTCTGAGCGGCCTGGCTCCTGGTTCCCCCTTGGTGGTTTATGTATGCCACCGCCGTGGCATTGTCTGACTGGATTCTCACCGGGAACCCCTTTAATCTGGAGGTCCAAGCCAGAAGGGCTAGGCGGGCAGCTCTGATTTCCAAGATATTGATGGGGAGCTGCCTCTCTGCTTTCACCCAAGTTCCCTGGCGGGAGAACCCCTCGAAGACCGCCCCCCAGCCTGCCAGGCTGGCGTCTGTGGTAACTACCTTCCAGACAACAGGGCTGAAGGATTTTCCCTTTAGAAGATTCTGAGGGTTCAACCACCAGGCCAGGCTTTGTCGGACCCTTGATGATAGCGTCAAAGGGGACTCTAAGGCATGTGCCCTCTTGCCCCAGGCTGCTAGAATGGCTGCCTGTAGGACGCGAGTGTGGATCTGAGCGTATGGTACTGCCTCGAATGTGGCCACTAGCTTGCCTAGTAATCGCCTACACAGGCGAATAGTTGGACTTTTTCTTGTTTAGAACCAACTGAACCAACCCCTTGATAGCTTCGATCTTTACAAGGGGCAGGAACACCTTTTGATGTTCTGTGTCTAACCTCATGCCGAGGTATTCCAACTGCTTTGTAGGCTGGAACGCTGACTTTCCCCGGTTCAGGACCCAGCCGAATTCTTCGAGGTACTGAACCGTGAGGTTTACTGCCTTTTGCAGACCCGGCCGTGAGTGATCTATGATTAAAAGGTCGTCCAAGTATGCTAGGACTGTGACCCCTTGGATCCTTAAATTGGCCAGAATTGGGGCTAGGATCTTCGTGAATACCCGGGGGGCCGTGGCCAGCCCGAAGGGGAGCGCCCTGAATTGGAAGTGTCGCTGCCCCACCGCGAAGCGTAAAAACCTTTGATGCGACTGAAAGATTGGTACATGAAGGTAAGCATCCTTTATGTCTATGGAGGCCAGAAAATCGTCCTTCTGAAGCGCGGCGGCTGCTGACCGGATGGATTCCATCCGGAAGGAACGAACCCTTAGGTAACCGTTTAACCTCTTTAGGTCCAAGATTGGCCTGACATCGCCGTTGGGCTTTGGTATGACAAAGAGGTTGGAATAGAAACCTAGGCCTTGCTCTTGGGCTGGCACTTCTATAATTACGTCCTGGCAAAGCAGGTGATCCAAAGCTGCCAGCATTGAGGCCTTCCTCGCTGGATCCCTTGGTAGCCTTGATTCTTGAAAATGAGGCGGAGGATACCTTAGAAACTCCAGTCTGTAACCTGTGGTTACAGATGCCCGGACCCATTTGTCGGGGATCTTGGCTTCCCAAACTTCTGCGAAGAAACGAAGCCTTCCCCCCACCCGCAAGAGTGGGGGCGCCCCTTCATAAGGCAGACTTAGGGGCTGTCTTTGATGGCTTGCGATACCACGGCCTCTTACCCCCAGGGGTCTGTCCCTGCGATCTACTGTTAACGTTGGATCGTGCAGGCGGCCGTCGATACTGCCTGGAATTTGAGGGCCCCGAGACAGGAAAGAGCTGCCTTTTAAATGTAGGAGCCCGGAATGTCTTTTTGACCGGTAACAGGGTACTTTTGCCATTTGAAATAGTCTGAATATATTTATCCAGATCCTCTCCGAAGAGTCGTCCTCCATGGAAGGGAAACCCTGCCAGAAGCTTTTTGCATGGGGGCTCCGCCGCCCAGTTCTTCAACCATAAGAGCCTTCTCATGTGCACCAAACATAGTGATAAACGAGAGGCCTGCTGGATGGAATCTTTTATAGCATCTACCGCAAAACACAGAGCTCTGGGAATGTCAGAAAACTCTTCTGCTTGTTGGGTAGGCATGTCCCTTAACATTTCCTTTGTCTGGTCTTTTAATGCCTGACAAACTCCAATTGCAGCCACCGCTGGCTGCACCACTGCTCCTGCCGTAGCAAAGGATGCTTTTAAAAGTGTCTCTAATCTTTTATCAACTGGATCTTTAAACATGTGTATGTTTTCCACCGGGCAAGTTAGTGATTTATTCACACATGAGATGGCTGCATCCACTACTGGGAGCCTCCACCTCTTGGAGAACTTTTCCTCCATGGGGTAAATGACCGCAAACCTTTTCGGTGGCAGAAAAATCCTGTCCGGCCGTACCCAATCCCGAAAGATCAATTCCTCCAAGAGAGGATGGACCGGAAAAACTGTGTTGTTTAACGGAGCTTTCAAAGAGCCCAGAGAGGATACCGGAGGAACCTGAGGCTCTGGCAATGGTAAACTAAATGCCGAGCGGACCATGTCCGTCAAAGACTGTACCCACAGTCTTTCTGTCTGGGAGTCTGAAAATGGTTCCTCAGAGGCAGATCCCTCAATCCCTGAACCCTCTTGGTTCAGGTCTAGTTGATCCTCCTGTGATTCCAATTCCTCTGGAGAGAGAATCTCAGCATCTGAGGATACACCTCCTGGTGATGGGGATCTAACCCGTTTCTTACCAGGAATAGCTCTAGCGATCAATGTTGCTATTCTCTCTTCTAGCCCCCCTAGGGATACGGCTAGCATCTCCTCTGTGATGAACACAGGGCTGGGCTGATCTGGGCCAGCCTCCGCACCAGATCCCCCTAATGGCTCATCCAAGGCGCTTCTTAAATTAATAAGTTGCGGGGAAAGTATCGGCATATCAGAATCAGAAAGGGAACCCTTTTGTTTTTTGGTCTTTTTTGTACCCTTTGACCCCGAACCCTTGGAAGCCATAATACAAAATCGAGGGACTCCGCCCACACAACAGACTGTAGTGGGCAGGAGTACAAAAATCAGAGTTTAGGGGACAATAGACCACTAATGCCCAAAAACTGATGGGATCCCGTATGTTCCTTTTTTTTTTTTTTTTTTTTAAATATATTATATATTTTCTTTTGACAACATACAGTGACCCCAAACTAAGTTTGCCAGCCTCCAAACCTGCTGCAAAAAAGGGGGATTTCTTGGCTTAACAAAAGGTATTGGAACAAAGTCCACATGTACTACCCCTCTTCCGCCACCGGGAGTCACTGTTCTGCCGCTCTGCGTCCTCTCCTCTGAAAATCAGCCTCAGACTGAGCACTGACAATGCCTGCTGTCTATAACAGCACAAAGGCGCGCCCCTGTATGACGCCGCAGGCACGCCCCCCCCCCCCCCGCCCTCCTGTGTGAACGGCGCGAAAAAACGTCCATAAGACGTGCGCGCGCACGCGCGCGCGCGTATGCCGGAAACAGGAGGAACATGGAGGAGCCGCGCTGCTGGAGATCCAGGAACGCAGAAACAGGCGGCAGATTCAAACCCCCGGCCAGGTAGGACTCTCCAAAGGCCCCTAGGGATCCTTACTAGCCCTAGGAAGAAACAGCAGGTTTAGCTAGCACACATATTTAGACAGGGGGACCTAGTGATGGGGGGGAAAAGGTGTCATCCTGTCTCTCTTTAGACATAGTGAACAAGGTTGCCCATGCAGAGCATACTTAGGCTATCCCCCCTTTTAGGTTACCCCGGAGAGCCTGCTGTCGAACCAAGTCCCGCAGGCTCCCCCTTACCTGCTCCATGCTGCAGGATGTTTGTCCAGCAAACTGATCCAATCTTCTCCCATCTCCGTGGGTAGCGTAGTAGACCTTCAGGCCCTGGGGTCCTATGAAGGTACCCACTGTCCTGGACCTATATAGCACCCTGGCAAACAGGAACTTATGGTTTCTACAAACTCCAAGTCCTGGGCCCAGGGTCCAGCCCTCCAAAGAGGAGCATTATAGGCAAAACCCCACAGCTTGGGGCCCGGGTACTGTCCACTTTGGCACTGAGGCTCCTTGGACAGATCCGGTTAGCCCGCCCTTAATCCCAAGGATGTGGAGCAAAGCTATTCCGTGACCAACACCTAAGACACTGGCGAAAAAAACTGAGGGACTCCCTCTAGGGGAGGGGGTTATATAGGGAGGGGACTTCCTGTTTGAGATTGCCAGTGTCCACACCTGAAGGTACTCCATATAACCCACATAGTAATGAATATGCCGCTCTGTGTCCCGTGATGTACGAGAAAGAAATACATGTTAAACTTACAGTGCCTTGCCCCCTTGAACACAAGTCACCTGGGACTTCTTCCACACCACAGTGCTCCTTGGGATGTTTAAAGAGTGGAAAATCTTTTTGTATTCAAATCCGGCTTTAAACTTCTCCACAACAGTATCTCGGACCTGCCTGGTGTGTTCCTTGTTCTTCATGATGCTCTCTGTGCTTTAAACGGACCTCTGAGACTATCACAGTGCAGGAGACTTGATTACACACAGGTGGATTCTATTTATCAACAATAGTCATTTAGGTCAACATTGGATCATTCAGAGATGCTCACTGAAATTCTGGAGAGAGTTTGCTGCACTGAAAGTAAAGGGGCTGAATAATTTTGCACGCCCAATTTTTCAGTTTTTTATTTGTTAAAAAAGTTTGAAATATCCAATACATTTTGTTCTACATGATGATTGTGTCCCACTTGTTGATTCTTCACAAAAAAATTACAGTTTTATATCTTTATGTTTGAAGCCTGAAATGTGGCAAAAGGTCGCAAAGTTCAAGGGAGCCGAATACTTTCGCAAGCCACTGTATGTAGGGAGATTTGTTTTATCACTGTGTGTCATGTGAGGCTGTTCACTTTACTGGGTATACGTTCGGGTTTATCACGTGAATTACCACAATTTAATTTTCTAGGGTGTCTGGTTTCAAAAAATATATAATCCTCAGACCTAAAATGATTTTTTTTACACGTGTGCAAAAACAGCTCTGGAAGCAAATGGTTAAATGTAACTTGGGTATATGAGTAACATTTTTTGATTTAGAAAGGGCCTGGCCAATTTGAAATTCTAGCCACAGCTCCTTACAGATTTTACAAATATGCATCTGTGCATTATGCCAAAAGCCTCATTTTCAATTTGTTTATAACAAGCAAAGACCCCTATGGTAGCCTATTGACTTTAATAAGAAATATTGAAACAACAGGATATGGGAAGTTAAAGGTGCTAGAGATAATAGTCAATACAACATAACTTATAAAAAATAGAAAATATTTTATCAATAACAGCAATTCAAAAAACGATAAATACTATTCATTGACTGTTACAGGCATACATCTAATACCCAACATGTAACAGTGATGAATTGTAAACAGTCGAAAGTAGTGTCCATTTCGCCGTTAAGGCTTCATCAGGACTGGACGCGAAGGGATACTTTATATATTTTTCCAAAAGAAATCCAACTTTAGATGCAAGGGGAAAAAAACAATACACATAAATATAAAAAAAAATTCTCATCACACCCCCATACATTTCCATTACATCCCTTTTCCCTATACCTTTGACCCCTCTCTACTTTCATGCATACCATCTTAGATAATAGTGGCACACTTTTGGTCCACTTCAGGCGAGACACTGTTCCTATGGATCGCCTTGGACACATTGTGCCAACAGCATTTCCCATGATTTTTGGAGAAAAAATTGATTACTATAATGGGTTAATTATTATACCAGTTGATATATAAACCCCACACAGCATTTGCCATGTGAGGAGAGACAAAGGAGCTCACATCCGACCGGGATCCAAACAGGTAGATAATGCAAAATTTTTAATGGCTATTGGCAGCATTAGGATTCCAAAGGGATTCACTAATAGACCTTCTGCCTGTATTGTTTTCAAGTTGTTTGTCTAGGAGTTGGTGCCCATTGTCTTCTATTTTGGGAGTCCCCTTAGGGACAGCCCCCCCCCCTTCTACCTTGGAAAGGCATGATCTGCAGGCCCAGAAGGGGCATAGGCATTAATCATTGAGGATTCATCTTTGGGTGAGGATACATGTGTAACCCCTAATAGAGTTAATGGGAAATTTACAGTGCTATCATTTATAGGGGACATGTTTCCTTTTTAATTAGATATCTTGGGGCAAAGTAGAACCGAGCCAGGTTGGAGCTCCTTTATGGATGGATAATTGAACAATCAGAAGAAGTTGGGTGCAGCTTTTAGATTTAGGTATGCCTGCCTAGGGGTCTCCGTAGGCTCCCTCTGTTATACCTCCTTTATAATTAAATTATTGAATGTATTGTTACAGGCATCTCAAGAGGTTTCTGAATAGTATGGTTGTTTCTCTTCCTTTCTTACAGGAACTTTTGTCAATTGAGCTGAACGATGTGCACACACAGAGACCAGGATAGGATTGGTTCCATTGTAGTGACGTCCGTATCTCTATGAGGTAGGGAGCTCCTGAGGAAGATTGCATTTGATCTATATCTTCCTCCGTTTTTTTTTTTTCTTTTTTCACATGCATGCCTTACCAATATTTGCAATGTATATTTTTGTCGCAAGATAATATGTATATTTATGTGTATTGTTTCTTTTTCCTTACATCTAAAGCTGGATTTCTTTTGAAAAATTATTTAAAGTATCCCTTCGCGTCCAGTCCTGATGAAGTCTTAATGGGGAAACTCGAACAAAAATGGACGCTACTTTCAACTGTATACAATACATCACTGTTACATGTTAGGGTATTAGATGTATGCCTGTAACAGTAAATAAATAGCATTTATCAGTTTTTTTAATTTTTTTTATAATTTATGTTGTATTGACTATTATCTCTAGCACCTTTAAAAACCCATATCGTGTTCTTTCAATATTTTTCTAATAATAGGGATGTTGGTGCTATAACATATTTGTCCTTTGGTTTACTGATGACTGCCCACTTGACTACATTTAATAAGTAATATGTAGATTTATGACTTATTTTCATGTTATTGCTTTAAATTCATCTGAATACAATTTAGACCCTGTTTACTTATGTACTAACTAGGCTTTAACGTTTCTGAAAAGCAAGAATATGGTATACCGCAGAGCTGGTAGACCTAATAATTGCTGCACTCAGATCCCTGGCAAAGCTGTTTTTAATGCTGTTAGCTTAAATCTAGTTAACCCATTTTGGGGGAAATACAGCTCTACCTTTGTAAAAACAACTAAAGTTGAGCTGAAAGTTGAAATCTTAAATTAAATTACCTTCTTACCTTTATAAATATTCAAAGTGATATTACGAACTGCAACCCTAACCATGTGTTCCGGATGATTAAAAAACTTGATCGCCTCTGTGTACAGTGCAAAATCATTGGTATGCTGGGAAAAACAAAAAGGTAAACAAAGTTAGAATGTGTTAAAGCAAAATTAAAATTCCATAAAGGCACCATTATGAACGAATGCAGGACAAATCGTATTTACACCAAAATATAGGTGGCTTAAAGTGACACTATTCAATATCTTCATTTTCCAAAGCATACACATCCACTACTTAAAGCGGTGTTCCAGCCAAAAAATGTGTTTATTAAAAGTCAGCAGCTACAAAAAGTGTAGCTGCTGGCTTTTATTAAACACTCACTTACCTGTTCCAGCGACGCGCCGACCGGGGCTCCGCTCCTCTCCCCCCTCCCCAGCCGGCGTCTCCATCCCGACAGTGGGCACACAGCTGTGACAGCCTTCGGCTTCACGGCCGGGCACCCACTGCGCATGCGCGCGTGGCGCGGCTTGCCGCTGATTGGACAGGCGATTGCCTAGGACCTGTCAGTGTCCTAGGTCATCGCCTACAGGGAGGGGCTGAAATAAGGCGATTATGCCTAATCGCCTTACCAGCCCTTTGGCGGAAGCAGAAAGTGGGACAGAAAGTCCCATTCCTACTGAAGCCCCCACTCCCCCAAAAATGACATGCCAAATGTGGCATGTAAGGGGGTGAGGAGTAGAACAAGAGGAAGTTCTCAAATTGGGTGGAACTCCTCTTTAAGGAGCTGTAAAGGCAGTGCATTAAGATAATAAACCTTCTGTGTGTAGCAGCCGCGATCGTTGGAGCAAGAGCAATAATTCTAGCTCTAGACCATCTCAAAAAATGCAACGCATAGAATTTTTTAAACGTCGCCTATCGCGATTTTTAAGAGTAAAAGTTTGACACCATGCCACGAGCGGGCGCAATTTTTAAGTGCGACATGTTGGGTATCATTTTACTCGGTGTAACATTATCTTTCACAATATATTAAAAAATTGGGCCAAATTTATGTCTTATTTTTTAATGCAAAAAAGTGAAATTTTTCCAAAAAAAGTGCGCTTGCAAGACCGCTGCGCAAATACGGTGTGACAAAAAGTATTGCAATGACCACTATTTTATTCTCTAGGGTGTTAGAAAAAAAATATATAATGTTTGGGGGTTTTAAGTAATTTTCTTAACCACTTCCCGCACGTTCAATAGTCAATTGATGTCCGGGAAGTGGTTCTGAAATCCTGACTGGACGTCTATTGACGTCCAGCAGATTAAGATGTGGCGATCGGTAATGCGGGGTGTCAGTCTGACACCCTGCATCTCCGATCTCTGTAGAGAGCCTCCGGCGGAGGCTCTTTAGCATGTGATCAGCCGTGTCCAATCACGACTGATCACAATGTAAACAGGAAGAGCCGTTGACCGGCTCTTCCTCACTCGCGTCTGACAGATGCGAGTAGAAGAGAGCGGATCAGCGGCTCTCCTCACGGGGGGGGGGGTTCGCGCTGATCATCAGCGCAGCCCCCCCCCCCCCCTTGAATGCCCACACTGGACCACCAGGGAAGGGGGCAATAAGAAAAAATTCAAAAAAGTGCCCATCAGTGCTGCCTATGAGTGCCCATCAGTGCCGCATACCAGAGCCGCCTATCAGTGCCCATCAGTGCTGCCTCATTGGTGCCCAGTGCCGCCATATCAGTGCCCGTAATCGAAGAAGAAAACTTACTTATTTACAAAAAAAATAAAAACTATTTTTTTCAAAATTTTCGGTCTTTTTTTAGTTGTTGCGCAAAAAAATAAAAAAATAAAGAATCGCAGAGGTAATCAAATACCACCAAAAGAAAGCTCTATTTGTGGGAACAAAATGATAAAAAAAATTTGGTACAGTGTAGCTTGACCGTGCAATTGTCATTCAAATTGCGACAGCGCTAAAAGCTAAAAATTGGCTTGGGCAGGAAGGTGCGTAAGTGCCTGGTATGGAAGTGGTTAAAGAAAACCAGGAGGAATATAAAATCCCACCCCCAACCAATCCAGATTTTAAACCATAGGGATGTCAGGCCCCGGTATTGTCCCTAGTATGTCATCTGGAGAGGGACAAAAGCGGCAGACCACGTATCCAAGGGGAGCGATAGGGGGGCCATCGTACAAATGTACTTTTAGATACGGGAGCAGCTGTAAGTGTAACGAATATCAAACTGCAAAAGGATCCTAAAAGGGAGACAAATTTTCCTTCAAGGATTCGGAGGACAACTAATACCTTCTGAACAGTCAATACCTGTACCCATAGAAATAAAGGGATTTTTTAATACAGCTTACCTGTAAAATCCTTTTCTTGGAGTACATCACGGGACACAGAGCGGCATATTCATTACTATATGGGTTATATGGAGTACCTTCAGGTGATGGACACTGGCAATCTCAAACAGGAAGTCCCCTCCCTATATAACCCCCTCCCCTAGAGGGAGTCCCTCAGTTTTGTAGCAAGCAGTATGCCTCCCAAAACATGTTCCCATAAGAGGGGTGGGAGCTCTGTGTCCCGTGATGTACTCCAAGAAAAGGATTTTACAGGTAAGCTGTATTAAAAAATCCCTTTTTCTTTCTCGTACATCACTGGACACAGAGCGGCATATTCATTACTATATGGGATGTCCGAAAGCAATGCTTTAATGAGGGGAGGGAGACATCTTCTCAAAAGGGATTTAATTTAGAGGTATACTCAAATAATAATAATAAATCCAACTTAGTCAAGAAATAATTTTGAATTTTTAAAAACAAGGGTGCCCCCGATCCCGAGGATCTTAAACCGCAGCCTGTAGTACTGCCTGCCCAAAGGCTGAATCCGCATTCCTTCTCACGTCTAGCTGATAAAACCTTGTAAACGTGTGGACTGATGACCACGTCGCCGCCTTGCATATCTGAGCCATAGAGATCTGATGGTGTGCTGCCCAGGAGGCACCCATGGCCCTGGTAGAATGGGCTTTTACCGACAAAGGAGGAGGCAACCTCTTCAAACCGTAGGCCTGAATGATTAATTGTCTAATCCATCTCGAGATGGTGGATTTTGCAGCTGCTTGCCCCTTCTTGGGGCCATCTGGTAAAACGAACAACACATCTGTTTTCCGGATCTTTTCTGTAGCTTTAAGATAGGCCCTCATGGCCCGGACAATATCTAAGGTATGCAGCAACCCCTCCTTTCTAGATGTGGGTTTCGGAAAGAAGGATTGAAGTACCAAATCCTGGTTCAAGTGAAAACTGGATATAACCTTTGGTAGAAAGGAAGGATGAGGCCGGAGAACTGCCCTGTCCTTATGCAGAATGATATATGGTTCCTTACAAGATAAGGCTGCCAATTCTGACACTCTCCTGGCCGAAACTATGGCGACCAAGAATACCAACTTTCTTGTCAGTAAAACTAAAGGAATCTCAGCCAACGGCTCAAAGGGTTGTTTCTGTAGAGTGGACAGGACAAGATTTAAGTCCCATGGACAAATCGGTGACTTGACAGGAGGATTAATACGCAAGACCCCCTGTATGAAGGTTTTAACCAGCGAGTGGGTGGCCAGCGGCCTCTGAAACCACACTGACAAGGCTGAAATCTGTCCCTTGATTGTGCTTAATGCCAGGCCTTTATCCACTCCTAGCTGGAGAAAACTTAAGACCCTATCAATGGTATATTTGCGGGAATTCCATCTTTTGGTTTCACACCAGCCTACGTAGGTCCTCCACACCCTGTAATAAATCACCCTGGAGGCCGGCTTTCTAGCCCTAATCAGGGTAGGAATTACCTGCCTAGACAGACCTCTACCCCTGAGAATTCAGCCTCCAGGCCGTCAAATTTAGACGCTGTAATGTAGGGTGGAGGATCGGGCCTTGTGAGAGTAGGTCTGGTCGTAGAGGAAGAGTCCAAGGGTCTCCCACTGCCATCTTCAGGACTAGTGAGTACCATGTCCTCCGGGGCCAAGCTGGAGCTACTAGAATGACTGGCTTGTGCTCCACTCTGATCCTGCGCAACAGGCGAGGAAGTAACTGTAGCGGGGGAAATGCATATAGAAGTTTGAATTGATGCCAAGGGCAAACCAACGCATCGGTTCCGCAGGCCATAGGGTCCCTTGCTCGAGACACGAACCTGTCTAGCTTCTTGTTGAACCTTGATGCCATTACATCTATGTCTGGCATTCCCCACTTCTGGCAGATTGTCTGAAAGACCTGGGGATGCAGAGACCACTCCCCCGGCGACAGAATCTGGCAAATTAAGAAGTCTGCCTGCAGGTTGTCCACTCCGGGAATGAATATCGCCGAAATGCAGGGTACATAAACTTCTGCCCACTGAAAAATCAAGCTCACCTCCCTCTGAGCGGCCTGACTCCTGGTTCCCCCTTGGTGGTTTATGTATGCCACCGCTGTGGCATTGTCTGACTGGATTCTCACCGGGGACCCCTGTAATCTGGAAGTCCATGCCAGGAGGGCTAGGCGAGCAGCTCTGATCTCCAAGACATTGATGGGTAGCTGCCTCTCCGCTTCCGCCCAAGTTCCCTGGCGAGTGAACCCCTCCAAGACCGCCCCCCAGCCTACCAGGCTGGCGTCTGTGGTAACTACCTTCCAGACAACGGGGCTGAAGGACCTTCCCTTTAGAAGATTCTGAGGCTTTAACCACCAGGCCAGGCTTTGCCGGACCTTTGATGATAGCGTCAAAGGGGACTCCAAGGCATGTGCTCTCTTGCTCCAGGCTGCTAGAATGGCTGCCTGTAGGACGCGAGTGTGGATCTGAGCGTATGGTACCGCCTCGAACGTGGCCACTAGCTTGCCTAGTAATCGCATACAAAGGCAAATAGTTGTTTTTTTCTTGCTTAGAACCAACTGAACCAACCCCTTGATAGCCTCGACCTTTACAAGGGGCAAGAACACCCTTTGCTGTTCTGTGTCTAACCTCATGCCGAGGTATTCCAACTGCTTTGTAGGATGAAACGCTGATTTTTCCCGGTTTAGGACCCAGCCGAACCTCTCGAGGTACTGAACCGTGAGGTTTACTGCTTGTTCCAGACACGGCCGTGAGTGATCTATGATCAAAAGGTCGTCCAAGTATGCTAGGACCGTGACCCCTTGGATCCTTAGATTGGCCAGAACTGGGGCTAGGATCTTCGTGAATACCCGGGGGGCCGTGGCCAGCCCGAAGGGGAGCGCCATGAATTGGAAGTGTCGCTGCCCCACTGCGAAGCGTAAAAATCTTTGATGTGGCTGAAAGATTGGTACATGAAGGTAAGCATCCTTTATGTCTGTCTATGGAAGCCAGAAAGTCGTCCCTCTGGAGCGTGGCGACTGCTGATCGGACGGATTCCATCCGGAAGGAACGAACTCTTAGGTAAACATTTAAACTCTTTAGGTCCAAGATTGGCCTGACATCGCCGTTGGGCTTTGGTATGACAAAGAGATTGGAATAGAAACCTAGCCCCTGTTCTTGGGCTGGTACCTTTATTATCACGCCCTGGCAAAGCAGGTGATCCAAAGCTGCCAGCATCGAGGCCTTCTTTGCTGGATCGTTTGGTAGCCTTGACTCTTGAAAATGAGGCGGAGGAAACTTTAGAAACTCCAGTCTGTAGCCTGTGGTTACAGACGACCGGACCCATTTGTCGGGGATATTGGCTTCCCAAACTTCTGAGAAGAAACTAAGCCTTCCCCCCACCCGCGAGAGTGGGGGCGCCCCTTCATAAGGCAGACTTAGGGGCTGGCTTTGTCGGCTTGCGATACCATGGCCTCTTACCCCCAGGGGCCTGTCCCTGCGATTTATTGTTAAAGTTTGATCGCGCAGGCGGCCGTCGATACTGCCTGGAATTTGAGGGCCCTGAGACAGGAGAGAGCTGCCTTTTAAGTGTAGGACCCCTGAATCTCTTTTTGACTGGTAAAAGGGTACTTTTGCCACTTGAAATAGTCTGAATGTATTTATCCAGATCCTCTCCAAAGAGTCGTCCTCCATGGAAGGGAAACCCTGCCAGAAGCTTTTTGCATGGGGGCTCCGCCGCCCAGTTCTTCAACCATAAGAGCCTTCTCATGTGCACCAAAAATAGTGATAAACGAGAGGCCTGCTGGATGGAATCCTTTATAGCATCTACCGCAAAACACAGAGCTCTGGGAATGTCAGAAAACTCTTCTGCCTGTTGGGTAGGCATGTCTTTAAGCATTTGTTTTGTCTGGTCCTTTAACGCCTGACAAACTCCAATTGCAGCCACAGCTGGCTGTACCACTGCTCCTGCCGTAGCAAAGGATGCCTTTAAAAGTGTCTCTAACCGCTTATCAACCGGATCTTTAAACATTTGTATGTTTTCCACCGGGCAAGTTAGTGATTTATTCACACATGAGATGGCTGCATCCACAACTGGGAGCTTCCACCTCTTCGAAAAATTTTCCTCCATAGGGTAAATAACCGAAAATCTTAGGCGGCAGAAAAATCCGGTCCGGTTGTACCCAATCCTGAAAGATCAATTCCTCCAACAGAGGATGGACCGGAAAAACCGCGTTGCTCAAAGGAGCTTTTTTTTTTTTTTTTAATTGTTTATTTATCGAATATTTCAAGAGAAAAGAAACATTGTACAGAATCAGAAAGAACTGTCAACAAAAAGGGATATATTCCCAATGTGATAGAAATAATTATAACATAACATACGTAAATAAAGAAATAGAGAATGCAAAAAAAATGTCAGATGATTATCAAACAAGTGGAATGCAACGTGGCATGGAAAAGAAAAAGAAAGATATAAGAACACGTACTCAATAAGACAAAGTGCACAGTAGGCCAAGCGTCATATGTTCACATGCTTCATCGAGACACTCCATTCACAAACTTACGAGTTTAAAGTTACTTGTGCTATCTCAGAGTTATATGCAGAGGAATCCCATTTTTCCCAAATGGCGTCAAAGCTAGTTAAAGAGTCTTCAATTACAGCTGTGAGGCGTTCCATTCTACGTATATCTATGATAGCTGCTAGAAATTGTGTAAAGGATGGGGGAACATTGGTCAGCCAACATTGTGGGATAGCCATCAATTTCCTAAGGGGTTTAGGCGTCTTTGGGAGGGGTAATCCCAGGAGGAGATATAAGGGATGTAAGGGGATAGTCAAAGGAGCTTTTAAAGAGCCCAGAGAGGATACCGCAGGAACCTGAGGCTCTGGCAATGGTAAATTAAATGCCGAGCGGACCATGTCCGTCAAAGACTGTACCCACAGCCTCTCTGTTTGGGAGTCTGAAAATGGTTCCTCAGAGGTAGATTCCTCAATCCCTGAACCCTCTTGGTTCCGGTCCAGTTGATCCTCCTGAGATTCCAATTCCTCCGGAGAGAGAATTTCAGCATCTGAGGATACACCTCTCGGCGATGGGGATCTAGCCCGTTTCTTGCCAGGAATAGAGCTAGCGATCATCGCTGCTAATCTTTTTTCTAGCCCCCCTAGGGAGACGGCTAGCATCTCCTCTGTGATAAACACAGGGCTGGGCTGATCTGGGCCAGCCTCAGCACCAGACCCCCCTAATGGCTCATCCAAGGCGACCTTCATGGGAATAAGCTGCGGGGAAAGTACCGGCATATCATCAGAATCAGAGGGGGAACCCCTTTGTTTTTTGGTCTTTTTTGTACCTTTTGATCCCGAACCTTTGGAAGCCATAATACAAAATCGAGGGACTCCGCCTACAACAACCGACTGTAGTGGCCAGGAGTACAAAACTAGGGTTTAAGGGACAATAGATCACTAATGCCCAAAAACCGATGGGGCCCCGTATGTTCTCTTTTTTTTTTTTGTTATACTATATATAACTTTTTTTTTTTTTTTTTTTTTTAAAACATACAGCGTCGCCCAAAATTTAGTTTGCCAGCCTCCAACCTGTTGCTTAACACAAATGCATTGGAACCAACTCCAGCATGTACTACCCCACTTCCGCCACCGGGAGTCGCTGTTCTGCCGCTCTGCGTCCTCTCCCTTCCAGATCACCCTCAGACTGAGCAATGATCATAGCCTGCTGTGTATAACAGCGAATGAAGGCGCGCCCCTGACGATGCTGCAGGCACGCCCCCCCCCCCCGCCCTCCCCTCCGAACGGCGCGAAAACGTCTATAAGACATGCGCGCGCACGCGCGTATGCCGGGGAAGGAAGCACATGGAGGAGCCGCGCTGCTGGAGACCCAGGACTGCAGCTTCAGGCGGCAGTATCAAAACCCCGGCCAGGTAGGACTTTCCAAAAGGCCCCATAGGGATCCTTATTAGCCCTGGGAAGAGAGCAGCAGGTAGCTAGCAAACCTCTAAAGTTTCTTAGACAGGGGGACCAAGTGATGGGGGAAATGAGATCATCCCGTCTTCTCAGACATAGTGAGCAAGGCTGCCAATGCAGAGCATACTTAGGCTACCCCCCTTTAAGGTTTCCCTGGAGAGCCTGCTGTCGAACCAAGTCCCGCAGGCTCCCCTCTTACCTGCTCCATGCTGCAGGACGTTTGCCTAGCAAAACGGTCCAATCTTCTCCCATCTCCGTGGGTAGCGTAGTAGACCTTCAGGCCCTGGGGTCCTGGAAGGTACCCACTGTCCTGGACCTATATAGCACCCTGGCAAACAGGAACTTATGGTCTTTTACAAACTCCAAGTCCTGGGCCCAGGGTCCAGCCCTCTAAAGAGGAGCATTATAGGCAAAACCCCACGGTTTGGGGCCCGGGTACTGTCCACTTTGGCACTGAGGCACCTTGGACAAATCCGGTTAGCCCGCCCTTAATCCCAAGGATGTGGAGGCAAAGCTATTCCGTGACCAACATGTAAGACACTGGCGAAAAAACTGAGGGACTCCCTCTAGGGGAGGGGGTTATATAGGGAGGGGACTTCCTGTTTGAGATTGACAGTGTCCATCACCTGAAGGTACTCCATATAACCCATATAGTAATGAATATGCCGCTCTGTGTCCCGTGATGTACGAGAAAGAAAAAAAGGTTATGTGTGAAACACAGTTTGTTTCTTTCCCCAACGCACTATTTTGGGCTCTGATGTCATGGGGGCACATGGACTGATTCTCGCTCTATGCAATTGGGTACTGTGGAAAGGGTCTAGATACAAAGGCAAGGTGCACATGGTAATAGACAGCTGTGAGGTAATATCAGTAAAAAATTAAATCCTTGACCCACAGGCACTGCTGAAAACAGAGGACCAAATAGTGGCTAAAATCTTGAGGCAACATAAAGTGTGGGCAAGGTCTAAAGTGCAATTTGGTAAAGTTTCAAACATGATTGTAAAAATTGAGGGCCTTGATCCGCCATCTCGGCGTCAGCACAAAATTACGCCCGAATCTATCCCATACATAGAGAACACAATAAATTTAATTCAAGAGTGCCGGGAGGGGGGGCCTGGCACTGGAGTGAGATGGCTGCCCAGAGTGAGAGCTCTGCTATCCATAGCTTCAACTAAGCTTCCAGCAGCAGGAAAACCTTGTCTCACAAGCAGGGAAATGATGTGTAGAAGTCAGTCAGCCACTCGCTCTCAGCTGGACCCATCCACCCAGCTGAGTAGGAACATTCCGGTGATGTTCCGCACACAGACTCACAGGCAGCATCTCAAGTCGTGTATCACAGGCTACGCCGATATGGCCAACAACCCTGCAATCTCCCAGACAAACACTGCTTCCTCACTATCCTCTCCCTGGCGGATCTCCAGAGTGTGGCCCTGGACATTAAAAGCACATTATCAGCAGCGATTGCAGATCTAAAGTCTGAATTTAAAGCTTTTGCCTTGCGTGTGGAGCTCATGGAGACATCAGCCATATGCCAGTTACAGCAAGCAGTAAATGTACATAGCCAGCACGTCATGGACATGCACAGATGGAGGATCTTGATAACCGGGGTCTCAGGCATAATCTTTGTGTCAGGGGGGTCCCAGAGTCAGTAGAAGGTCTCCATTTGCAAAGCTGCTATCTGGGCTTTTAAACACCCTCCTGGGTAGACCACCAGATTCACCAGTCGTGATGGAGAGATGCTACAGAGTGTTGAGGCCTAGGTGAAAGAAGTTTGCTGTCTAGTTAGCTTTACTCAGAAGGAAGATATTCAGCTCCTGGCCCGCAATCATGCTCACTTGGAACATGAAGGCACACATATCCAGTTTTTCCAGGACTTATCCGCCATTACCTTGCAACGCAGGAGGTATCTCCATCCTATCCTGCAAGCTCTGCGAGAGGCACATCCCCTATCAGTGCAAGTTCCCATTCTGCCTTCAAGCGACTAATGGCAACCGCACAGATCACCTGAGAAGGCCAGCAGATCTGTGGCCTTTTTGTGACACCCTTGGCATCCCACTAGTCCCTGTTCCAGACTAATATGGAGCATTTATGCAACCTGAACCCTGGATCCCTACCCAGACTGGAGACACCCCGAGGTAGCAGAGAAGCAGACAACGCCACCGCAGACAGTCACTGAGACGCCGCAGAGATATGGAAACCGACGAAAGCCCACAAGTCTCCCCATTATCTGCCTGGCACAAAACTGATCACTGAGTTCACAGTGACTGGGATGGTGAGCAGTGCCATTGCATTTCCTTGTCCCTTTGTGTGCATACCATCATGCTATGTAAGGTGAGCTGAGTCACAACTCTACGCCTACCACCTGCACTTGGTGGAGAACCAATGAGGGCCTGTGAAGGGTCTTGGCACCTCACCAGGTACTTTTTCATATGCCGTGAAGCATATTACCTCACGCTGCTACTGACAGGTTTTTTTTTTGTTTGTTTTTTTTTCTCTCCCACGCATTAGGAACTTTCATAAACTGGTTCATGCAGTACCGCGCCTAGAGAGAGTGACCGGCAAAATTACCAAGGTCCTTTAAACCGGGGCTACGCTACGCTCCTACCGCCCATTACTTTTTACATTACATATTTTCATATTTACATATTACATATTTTCCCTCTGTGCTTGAAAAAATGCAGGGATCGTTTGGTTATTTCCACCGGCAGCACCACGGGGCCAACGTGATCTCAATGTGGACGATTGTCTGGATCTTTTCCCCTTCATACGGTATCACTCCAATTGATAAAGTCCTTCAGTAATCGGTTATTTTAGTCAGCGATAACGGGAGCTCTCCAATCAAGCAGCCATCTCCTTGCCAGGCCAGGCCACGCCCCAACAAGCTGATCTGTGTGATGTCTAGAGGTCCATCTTTGACCTAGCTAAGTGTGTGAATGTGTGTGTGGTGGGGGGAATATGCAATACATGTTGTGTTGTGTTGTGTGACGTGTGTTCTCAGCTGTTGACAGCCCAAATGACCCCCCTTCTTTCCAACCAGATCTGAGAGAATGTAAAACGGATTGTATCGACATGAAAATGACCTGAGCCAAGATAATTATCTGTAATAGTGAATTGAAAGGTGCCTTTACTAAAATGTGTTTGTTTTTTCAGAGAGAGCTCTGTGAGAGGTTGTGATGAAGTATTATGATTGGTTAATAAATGGTACCGTTAAAAGGTTTATTACAAGTTGCTAATTTTTTTCTTACCATGGTGAATACATTTTTTGGGGGGGGGGGGGGGGGGGGGGGGGGGGGGAATATTGGTATACAATAAAACAAAAATCCACGTGGTATTAATACATATTAATAAAAAGTTGACCTCAAAACATTTTGATATTTTAAAAAGTGCACGGTTTATGTAATGTAATGTGTATTTGTGTTTCATATGCTAATGTATTGTTACAGGTATATAACCATTGTTTTTTTGTTTCCCTCATATTCGATAATTGGGTTTTCTGGATTTCAGAACAAGGAGAAATCATAGCCTCCATAGACAACGTTATAAAAAGTATTTTTTTCCCCTTTTTCCTGGTTGGTCGGGTTTCACATGTGAATGTTTTAGGTTTTCATCACCATTATCTAGTTGTAATATCTAGTTGTCTGTCCATTTGGCTATGTTTTTGGACCATCTAGTGTGGGTTGTAGGTTCTGATCCACTGAGTAGCAGAAACAACTGAAGTCCGCATATTCGTTTTTTTTTTTTTTATCAAAATTTGAGTAAGACTGCATGGGATAATTGACACTCTAACCCATATATTAGGCTAAGAAGCGTTCAGGGGTACTGCACTTAGTGGTAAAAGGGTTTTGGGTATTCTCCAGAGTTGGAAAAGGATCAGCCATGGATCCGCTGCATATCTGTTTCCTATTGCCAAAGATCAGCCATTCTGACACGTGTAGATCCATAGCTCTAAAGGTTAAAGGTCTGATGCTACTTTGAGTAGACTTGTGTTTAGGACTGCTAAACTCCCCTGCTGTTATGCCTGGCTGTACAAGGTTGCATTGCCTTTGGCTATTTGTTACCAATTGCCTAATGAATATCTGTGTGTTTCGAGGCATACCAGTCCGCTTGTGTACCCCCTACTGTTCAGTGATCCCGGCGCCTCAGTACTGCAAGGGATTTTTCTTAGTCCATTGGTCAGTTGTGTCTGGTAGCAGCAGTTCCTCGAGCTGGATACACATTATGCAATTTTTGTTTGTTAATTTCTTTTAGATTTACCTGCAGACGTGTGGTATGAGGGCCTGCCTGATTGCATACAAGTTGAAAGTGTATAGGTCTGGCCTCGTATTGTATAGTTTTGGTTGAGTCTGGAAAAAAGTTGTGCAGGAAGATTGTCTGGGGTGATACCAGCTCTTGGCTGTTCCAAGGACCCTCACTTCCGATATATGTGTGGGCATGCAGTATTCTCCTCAGTTAAACGATCACTAAAGGATTTTTTTTTTCTTAGCTAAATAGCTTCCTTTACCTTACTGCAGTCCTGGTTTCATGTCCTTATTGTTAGTTTTTGCTTTGAAGTTGCTGTAATTCTGCTCTGATCTCCACAACTCCTGCTCGTCTGGCTCCTTATGAAAAATCTTATGGCAGATTTTCACTGTGGTCCAAGCTGTCATTACTGTGTGTCTAAAACTCCTCAGAACCAATCAGATTCATTTTAAAAACAAAACACTGCCCTGTATTTGTTTGTTTTTGTTCTGTGTGTCTCTTTACATCACAGAAACGTGAAACCAGTTTAAAAGTGAAACTAAACTGCAGGCACATTATATGATTGATTTTTATCTATTTTTAATAATTTTTAAAAGGAATCAGTTAGCTATTATGTCTCTATACCCTGTAAACAGTCATTTCATTAAAACAAAAATGTTTTCCTTTAGTGACCCTTTAATATCCATAGGTGTCCTTTCTGTCCTAGATTACTTGTGTACCTTAACTGGTTGTCTGTGTCTTACGTACCAAGAAGACCAGTGCCCCAGTGTGGCACTAGACCATTTGTTTTGTAGGGGTGAAGGATAACCTTGTCCGATTACTGAATTGATAGAGGAGGGAGAAGGTGTGCAGCCTCTATGAGGGATCAGTTTTTTCAATCCGGGTATCCAGACAATTTTTTTCATACTTAGGAAAAAGAGGCTTAATGGCGACTTTCTTTGGAGCGGGAGGTGGGTCACTGGGTACCGTAAACACTATAGAGCTGGAGATAATTAAGAACACATTGGGAGGCCCTGGGCTACATATCAGGGAAGGGTTAGGACTTGTTCTATTCCCACTTGTTCTATTCTCATCCCTAAGAGCAGGGAGGGAACTTTGTGCATATATCACAGTCAATTTGGGTACTATCCTATCAGAATCTACTGGGTTACACCCTGGAGTCCATCCTGTTCGGAGGGTTTTGAGTCCGGACAGGAATTAAAAGAAGGAAATGTTTTTGAGGTGTGACGTGTATGATATATGGTGCAGGTACCTAGGAGACTGGCACCTACAGTACAGACCAAAAGTTTGAACACACCTTTTCATTCAAAGAATTTTCTTTATTTTCATGACTATGAAAATTGTAGTCACACATGTGGAATTATACACATAACAAAAAAGTTCAACACAACTGAAAATATATGTCATTCTAGGTTCTTCAAAGTAGCCACCTTTTGCAGCAGACACATCTCTAGAACAACTGTTAAGAGGAGACTGTGTGAATCAGGTAGATCTGCTAGGAAACCACTGCTAAAGAAAAGGCAACAAGCAGAAGAGACTTGTTTGGGCTAAAGAACACAAGGAATGGACATTAGACCAGTGGAAATCTGTGCTTTGGTCTGAGGAGTCCAAATTTGAGTTATTTGGTTCCAACCACCTAGTCTTTGTGCGACGCAGAAAAGGTGAACGGATGGACTCTACATGCCTGGTTCCCACCGTGAAGCATGGAGGAGGAGGTGTGATGGTGTGGGAGTGCTTTGCTGGTGACACTGTTGGGGATTTATTCAAGATTGAAGGCATACTGAACCAGCATGGCTACCACAGCATTTTGCAACGGCATGCTTTTCCATCCGGTTTGCGCTTAGTTGGACCATCATTTATTTTTCAACAGGACAATGACCCCAAACACACCTCCAGGTAGTGTAAGGGCTATTTGACCAAGGAGAGGGATGGGGTGCTGCGCCAGGTGACCTGGCCTCCCCAGTCACCGGACCTGTAACCAATCGAGGAGCTTTGGGGTGAGCTGGACCGCAGAGTGAAGGCAAAAGGGCCAACAAGTGCTAAGCACCTCTGGGAACTCCTTCAAGACTGTTGGAAGACCATTTCAGGTGACTACCTCTTGAAGCTCATCACCTGAATGCCAAGAGTGTGCAAAGCAGTAATCAAAGCAAAAGGAGGCTACTTTGAAGAACCTAGAATATGACATATTTTCAGTTGTTTCACACTTTTTTGTTATGTATATAATTCCACATGTGTTAATTCATAGTTTTGATGCCTTCAGTGTGAATCTACAATTTTCATAGTCATGAAAATAAAGAAAACTCTTTGAATGAGGTGTGTCCAAACTTTTGGTCTGTACTGTATGCATAATAAGGTGTCTGTTGGCCAGACTGGAGGGTACCAGGTGACACATTAACCACTTGTCATCTGCCCGCCGTCAAATGACGGCGGGCAGACGACTCCATTGTTCTGACATCACGTCATATGACGTGATGTCCCTTTAAAGCCGCGGGCGGGTGCGCGTCGCCGGCGGCGCGCGCACCCGCCGCTCCGCGGGGATCCCGTGCGAGTGCCCGGCGGCAACGATCGCCGCCGGGCACACGCGATTGCTCTGTAAGTGAGCTGGGACGTGCAGCTCTGTATGTAAACACAGAGCTGCACGTCCCTGTCAGGGAGAGAGGTGACAGATTGTGTTCCTTGTACATAGGGACACAATGGGTCACCTCCCCCAGTCACCCCCCCCTCCCCCTACAGTTAGAACACTCATAGGACACACATTTAACCCCTTCCCCGCCCCCTAGTGGTTAACCCCTTCACTGCCAGTCACATTTATACAGTAATCAATGCATATTTATAGCATTTTTCACTGTATAAATGTAAATGGTCCCAAAAATGTCAGAAACGTGTCCGAAATGTCCGCCATAACGTCGCAGTCCCAATAAAAAAATCGCAGATCGCCGCCATTAATAGTAAAAAAAAAAAAAAAAAAATGCCATAAACTATCCCCTATTTTGTAAACGCTATAAATTTTGCGCAAACCAACCGATAAACGCTTATTGCATTTTTTTTTTTACCAAAAATATGTAGAAGAATACGTATCGGCCTAAACTGAGGGAAAAAATATTTTTTTTATATATTTTTTGGGGTTATTTATTATAGCAAAAAGGAAAAAATATTGCATTTTTTTAAAAATTGACGCTCTATTTTTGTTTATAGCGCAAAAAATAAAAACCGCAGAGGTGATCAAATACCACCAAAAGAAAGCTCTATTTGTGGGAAAAAAAGGACGCCAATTTTGTTTGGGAGCCACGTCGCACGACCGCGCAATTGTCAGTTAAAGCGACGCAGTGCGGGAAGCTTATATTTTGTCTGGGCAGGAAGGGGGTGTAGGTGCACAGTAGATAAGTGGTTAATGGGGTGAAAACGTCCTCGTAGAGGCAGTGTCTCAAGCTTAGCAGTCCTATAGACTTTTCTTTTTTTCTTTTTTTCTCCTGTGGGATTACAAGATAAGGTCTTTGCCTGCTGTATCCCTTAGGAAATGTCTTTTAAGTTTTTTATATTAGCAACAGTTTTGGATTGGGTCAAGCACTGGCATCTTGCCCCTTTCCAAGATGGTGTCTGCAGCTCTGGATCTACACCTCATGGCGAGGTCCAGGCCTATTTAAGTGTTGACTCACCGCAACGCCCTATCCCATTGACAACGTCCTACGACGAAACGCGTCTGGGTAGACGTGCGGTGACGTCATTACGCTCTGGAGGAGGGTCCTTGCTGATCTGTTTGCCGGCCGGCAACTTTGTATTTTATATGCCTGTCTAACTCATCTCCCATGTGAGTATTCTGGTTTTTACTATTTTAAATAAATGTCCCAGCGGGATTACGCTATGTCTGCCTCTATTTATCATTTACATATGATCTAATTGGTGGAGTTGCTGAGTGGAGCCCCGGTGTAAACACTGCCCTAGGATTTGGGATTGGTCCTGGTTCTCTAAAGGCCGCGGCTGGGTCACAGCCGACTGTTGATTACAGCCATTCCTCTGGTAAGCTGACTCTTTTTGATTGTATCGAATCCGGGTGACAAGGCGCAGCTCTAAATCTTTGTTTTTGTTTTAGTCCTATAGAGAAGCTCTCAGATTCCTGGACATGTGAGAGATATACCTAGTTGATGTCTCACCTGAGAGGTTGAATCCCTGCATGGGTAATGCCAGTAACTACATACAGGCACATGCCCTGTTAAATAAAGGGAATAAACGCTGGCTAACAGGGTACAGTATGCCTTTACCACATGGCGCTTCAGCATCTCACAGTGGTTGATAACCTATTACCCTGTAGGTGCTGAGTATACACTGCATCAAGTGACCAGTGGCTTGCTCCCAGTGGCTTGCTCCCAGAGATGTGCTGACACAGAATGAGGTTCACGCAGGACGCAAATTTTTGAGGCGTATTCAGCACTATAATAGGGGTAATGGGAGCTGAGATGGGTGTTAGTAATGGAGTGGATGGCGGTCTCCTGAGGAACAAACTCGCAGCCATAGCTTCAAACAATAAGCACGGCTTTGTTGCTCAGAGAGATTGGTAGCACCCGTGATAATATTCAACAAAGTTACATAAATACCCAGTGTAAAGTGGCTCAAGAGTTTGTCAACCATGTTAAGAGGTTGGTAGAGAGAAGAGTGTGATATGGTGTAGGACAGAAATATGTCATTGGCTCAGGCGTGCATACAGGGGCAGGCGGAGTTGTCAACCAGTATCAAGCCGATTGTACAAATCTTGCTCGTTCACCAACGTGTATTGACCTGGAATGCAAAATACATCGTTGTCACGCTTCTGACAGAGGGAAATGTCAACCTGCCCCCAGCTTCCATACCCTCTGATCACATGTGGGACACTTAGCCACAAATGCAACAAGATAGACTTCAGTAAGCCCATTGATGCCACCAAATCTACAGACCGAGTCTGCACTTCCGTATATGGGATCATACAGCACATCACCTTTCACAATCCAAACTAGTACAGCCCATCCAGGCATTCGACCACCACTTTGGATTAGTGTAAGCAACAAGTTTTGTCAAAGTCTTACTGAGCGGGGGCGTGGCCAGGCAGCGGATGTAGCCGGACGCAACCGAAGTGAGCTCCGCCGAGAATCCTTGCTAACCTCCTGTGGAAGATATCGTTCACCGACCTAAAGCATACCGGTGTGCCCCTTGCAATCCAGGGATCACATACATACCTCTCCCGACGCTCCAGCCCTACGATGTCGTCTGGCAAGCGACAGCTGGTGAACAAATCCGCGGAGCACATGCTCCAAAATGGCGCGTATGCAGGCCGCGCTGCCAAGGAGACACAGCGCGAGGCAGCGGAGAAGTTGTTCTCCAAACCACCACCGAAGGACCTGGTGGCCTCCTGCAGTACCCCGGAGGGTTCTCCTGGCGGGGGTTCCGAGGCGGACGATACAGTACCCCTGGAGGACTCGGTGCAAGCTGGATTACTATGGGACACAGTGAGTACCCCAAACCCCGAATCCGCTAGGCCCCAATCCCACGCGAGCCCTGTAAGTGACGGGGAACCCACTCTGCGGGACATATTTGCTGCAGTGACCTCCTGTAATACATCTATCGGGGTCCTCACCACGGAAATAAAGGGGATGAAGTCTGAGATCTCTTTCCTCAGACAAGATGCGCAAAAGATGAGGGAGAGAACATCCGCTTTAGAGGAGAGGGTGAGCGCCATTGAGGATGACCTGGGACCTATGCAGAAGGATCTCTCCTATAACAACCACCTAATTGACCAGCACTCCTCTCGTTTAGAAGAAATGGAGAACAGAATGAGGAGGAATAATGTGAGAGCTATAGGCCTACCTGAAAAAATGGAGGGGAAGAACCCTGTCGAGTTCATAGAGAAGTGGCTGATTGCTGCATTTGGGAGAGAAGCGTTTTCCCCCATGTTCTCGGTTGAGCGGGCCCACAGAGTGCCGTCAAGACCCCCACAACCAGGTGCACCACCAAGGCCCTTTCTGTTTAAACTCCTGCACTATCGGGACAGAGATGCCATCCTGTACAATGCCAGAATTAACTCGTCTGCGCTAAAAATGGACAATGCCAAAATTTCCCTGTTCCCAGACTTTTCAGCGGAACTCCAGAAGAAGAGGGCCAAGTTTCTAGACATCAAACGCCGCCTGCGAGGCCTTGAAGTGAAATATGCGATGTTATACCCTGCCAGACTGCGGGTGGAAGCGTTTGGTTCGGTGCAATTTTTTGATTCCCCCGCTACTGCTGTACAGTGGCTTGATCGTGAGGAACAATCGCTCAGGGAAGCTAGGGGTAGACGCCCCGCAGATTGAGAGTTTGTAATACCCATACATGCTGGATCGTTTCTACAGCTTCCGCGTTGCATGTTGCTAGGCGGGAAATATGTTCACTTTGGTTGATGAAGGCTAGATGATGGCTGTTGAGAAGTTTTCAGGACACTATGGTGCGCTTCCACTGTTGCCCCCAGAAGGGTCGTGCCGGGCCTTACATGATTTTTCTGACCACAGTTACCTGGGCCATGTTGGCCGAATTGTATTTGTTTGCCTTTTTCAGAAGATATACTGTGACTTGTTCCATGACCGTCACCCTTTATGTTATATTGTCCCTCTTGCTTACTCTGGTCCATACTCCGCATGCCTGTACACTAACAGTCTTAACCCTTGACCCCTGTTGGTCCGGACCCCATGAAGTTTTGATTATCCCAGTACTGTTTACTATCCTCTGGTCTATCTATTGTTCCTACCTGTGCTTCCATTATCCATGCCTGCTGTTGTATTATTATCCTATTTCTATGATACATGCATTACAATGTCTAAGGTAACGAGGTGCCTTTCATGGAATGTTCGCGGTATGGGTGCCCCGGTAAAACGAGTGGAGGTGCTACGCACCGTTAAGAGGTTGGGTGCAGAGGTGATATGTTTGCAGGAGACCCATTTTTCACCTGGGTCTACTCCAAAGATAGCTTCCAGGCAGTTCTGCCACCAATACCACTCCACACATACCGCATACTCTAGGGGAGTGAGCATCCTGATAAGGCGGGGTACCCAGTATACACACATAAATGCTAAGATAGACCCCGATGGTAGATATGTTTTCCTGTATTGCTCACTCCAGGGGGTAAAATGTGTACTGGCAGGAGTGTATATTCCGCCTCCCTTCTCGTCTGTTGTCCTGAGGGTGCTGGCTGAGTTTGTCTCTTGTCTTCCGGGTATTCCTGTGCTGGTACTAGGGGACTTTAATAATCTCCTGGAATACGAGAAAGACAAGCTTAGAGTTACCATGGAAGGGGGAGTGCATGGGAGGAAAGGCCCCACACCCTTTGCCCGATTAGTGGCTGAGCTAGGCCTAACTGATGTGTGGAGAATGCATAACCCTGACACAAAAATGTTCTCTTGTCAGTCGGCCTCGGTTGGGGGATTATCAAGGATTGATCTAGGCTTGGGAAATGCTCCTTTATTGCCCTTGGTAAGGTCCTCACAATACCATCCAAGACATACATCTGACCACTCTCCATTCACGGTGGATCTGGGTCTGGGGAATGAAAGGGGAGCTAGCCTCTGGAAACTCAACCCATTCTGGTTATCTCTCCTGTCAGACTCTGACCCACTACCACTACTCCTTACTGACTTCTTTAGAGACAATATAGGATCTACTGACCTACAGATGGTTTGGGACGCTGCAAAGGCATACATGCGTGGCCAACTCATTAGAGCAATTAATGGCATTAAAACTAATACCAAGGAGTGGGAAACTCAAGTCCTAGCGGACGCCCACCGCCATGAAACGGAGTATGTGACAGATCCATCTGATGAAAACAAAAGACGATGGCTAGCCTCCCAGTCCATGCTCAAGGATCTTTCGTTGCAGCTAGCAGAAAACAAAAGATTCTTTCTGCAGCAGAGACACTTTGAGGAGGGGGAAAACACGGGCCACCTACTGGCAATCCTGGCAAAATCCCAACAACCACCTTCACATATTACTGCGGTCACTGACGCTAGGGGGGAGACGTGTCACTCCACACAATCCATCATTAATTGCTTTAAAAGCTTTTTTCAGGATGTCTATACATCCAAAGTTAACCCCACTGTTAAACAAATTCATGCATTTCTGGACAAATACCAAATACCCTGTATTTCTGCCTCGGATAGGGCCTTGCTTAACGCCCCCCTTACTAAAGAAGAGCTTCTCGAAGCTTTGGCACTGGCACACAATGGGAGGGCACCCGGGGCGGATGGTCTCCCCTCTGAGGTCTATAGTCGGTACTCTGAACAACTCATTCCCATCCTACTGAAAGTATATAATACAGCTTTCGAGACTGGTAGACTTCCCCCCTCCATGGACGAAGCCCTAATAGTGGTTTTACTTAAGCCCGGAAAGGATCCTCTATCCCCTGATTCATACAGGCCTATATCCCTGTTGACGTTTGACGTGAAACTCTTGGCCAGGGTCCTGGCTACTAGGCTCTCTAAATGCATCCACCATGTGATTCATAGAGATCAATCGGGATTTATCCCCACTAGGTCGACTGCTCAGAACCTACGTAGACTATTCCTTAATTTGCAAGTCCCAGTGGACAATCCGGGTAATAGGGCTATTTTCTCTTTGGACGCAGCCAAGGCTTTTGACAGTGTGGAATGGCCATATTTGTGGGAGGTATTAAATAAGTTTGGAGTTGGCTCCTCCTTCCTGAAATGGGTTCAATTACTATATAGCTCTCCAAAGGCACGAATGAGAATTAATGGGGAAGTCTCGGACCCATTCCGGCTGTTCAGGGGGACGCGGCAGGGGTGCCCGCTATCCCCTCTGCTGTTCGCCCTGGCGCTGGAACCTCTGGCGATCCATTTGCGAGCCTCGCCCGGCATAACTGGTTTTTCCAGGAATGCCGGGCAGGAGGTAGTCTCATTATTCGCAGATGACACGCTCATATACTTGGGAGATACTGATGAGTCTCTGAAAAATGTGATGTCATTAATTGCAGACTTCGGAGACCTGTCAGGCTTTAATATCAATTGGCACAAATCAGTTCTCATGCCCCTAGACCCCTTGTCAAATCCACTACCAGCCTGCGCCAAAGATATATTGGTAGTTAAGGACTTTAGGTACTTAGGGATTCAGGTGACACCAAACCCAGCCCAATATCTCTCACTGAACCTGACTCCATTGCTGCTTAAATTCAGGCAGAAGTGTGCGGTCTGGAAAAAACTCCCTCTATCAGTCACGGGTAGGGCGAATCTCATAAAAATGGTGTGGGCCCCCCAACTCCTATATGTTTTTCATAATTCCCCAATCTGGATACCACACAAGTGGTTTGCCCAAATAGACGCTCAGTTTAGGGATCTGATCTGGGGCGGGAAGGTGGCTCGAATCAGCCTCAAATCCCTTCAACTAACTAAAGACCAAGGGGGTATGGCGGTTCCACACGCCAGGCACTATTTTGTGGCTTCACAGATACAACACCTGGGGAACTGGGGCATGATAGATGCGGGGGATCCGGTACGATCATCATTAATGCCACCGGGAGCTACCCTCCCAGCGGTATCGTATCTAGAGGCAGGGCTTCCACACCTGGATCAATCGCTCCCCACTATCGTCCTACTAAATACCCTGTGGAGATACATTAGGTCCAATCTTAATATTAAAGGGATATGTCACTTCACTCCAATCTGGAATAACTCCTACTACAGAGAGCTCTTCCAATTGGAGGGCTTTGGGCAATGGACTAATGCAGGGATCCATTACATTGCTCAACTATTTGAGGGCCCAGTTCTAAAGTCCTTCACTGATCTGGAAAACGAGTTCCCACTTGCCAGAACACAATTTTATAAGTATCTGCAACTACGACATGCAATACAGTGCGAGAGTAGACTATCCCCTGTCACGGTTGTAAAACACCCACTGAGCAATACCGTTCTGCTGAATGTAGATAAGAAGGGAATGATTTCTCAGGTCTACTCCAAACTGCTTGGTACTACCCATGACGCACTTACTATACCATGCAGAAAGGGCTGGGAAAAAGACTTGGGCCCCATAGATGGAGATACGTGGGAATTGTGTTTAGCTGCTGCCCCATTAGTATCGGTCTCAACGCAACATAGATTATCGCACCTATATCTGTTTCACAGGGTCTACAGGACACCGGCTCGCTTATTTAAATGGGGCCTCAGAGACTCACCACTGTGCCCAAAATGTAATGCCCAGGAAGGAGACTTGTTACACATGATGTGGAAGTGCCCAAAACTTTTTAGATACTGGCATTATGTTACTGACACTATATCTCAGGCATATGGCTTCCCGGCACCACAGGATCCGGTAGTGTGTCTCCTTGGGGCTCTCGAGGTGCCTTCACTCTCCACTCATGGTCACACAGCTGTGATCCGACTACTCTATGCTGCCCGGAGAGCCATTGCTAGACTTTGGATCACTTCCAGAGTGCCTACAGAGAAAATGTGGATTGAACTGGTAAATACCATGCTGATACGCGAAAAAATCACATATCAGCATAGGAATGCGCCCAAAAAATTCTACTCCATGTGGCAACCATGGCTAGACATCCCGGGGCTGGGACCAACAGAGCTGATTATGGACAGGTTATTGCAATAAAAAGGGATCACAGGGAGCGGGGGCTTGGGACACAGGTTTGCGGGGTGTTGTGTATTAATTTGCGATACGGATACGGTCATGGGCTCGGGATCACGGGACATTAGATCATTGAGCAAACTAAGTTTCATATAGATGTACACTGGTTATTGATATATAATACGAGGCAGACAATGAAACTGATCGGACTATATGTTCAGGGAGAATTCTGAGACCCCCAGTTGGATTTTAAGGGAATTAATATGTTTGAATGGGGAAGAGGAGAAATCCTCCCTATTACTGCTTACATGCCTTTAAAGAAGTACGCAACCCATTTGTTGTATTCTTGTGTTATCGATATACATCTTGCCACTGAACTGTATGTCTACTCTGCCTCAATAAACAGTTTTCTGATTTAAAAAAAAAAAAAGTCTTACTGAGCGGTAATGCTAAGCAATTGGCGAGATGCAAGCTAACATTGCTTATGTATATTCTGTATACCCTGTTTTTGTATATTTTATTCTTTGTTTTTGGATTTTATGATATATAATTAAATATTTTTTCTTAACTTTTATGTCCTTGTGATTGCCTGAAAAAGTCTGCCTTTCTACTACCCTATGTAGTATTTTTCTATTTTTGATTCAATTACTTCGGATGTCGGCTACATGTGAGTGCTTTTATGTTTCCCCATTCCCTATATTTTTGAAGGCTCATGTATCCTTCTGCCAGCAGATAGTCCGAGAACTGTTGGGCTTCTCCTCTGGATGCCTGATTCTAGGGGGGGATTTCAATGTACCACTCAACCCGCTATCAGATACATCAAATGGGAAGACCTGCATTACCTATAGGACCCTCAGGCACATCAAAACATTGCTTCAATCCTTGCAACTGATTGATGCTTGGAGGTTTTTATACCCAGATGGGCGGGACTTCACTTTTTATTCTCCCCCGCACGACTGACACTCTCGCATTGACTATCTTTTTATATCCCAGAGAGATCTGACAAAGGTGTCGGGGGCGCGTATAGGCATACGGTCTCTCAGATCATGCCCCGATCTCGCTCTCCCTGGGGGAACTCTCCACTCCATATAGACCGCCTGCTTGGAGACTAAATTCCTTCTTTCCTGACGGATCCTGACCTCAGGTCAGAATTGACTATATCGCTGGGCGAATTTTTCCGTAGAAATGCAACGGTTGACGCTGACCCCCTAGTGGTGTGGGAGGCACACAAATGCACGATACGTGGCAAACTAATGAAAATGGGGGCTCGACGTAAGAGAGATAGAGATATAACCATTAGCAACCTAGCGGATCGGATACAATTTTTAGAGACACTTCATAAACAGTCCCTGTCTGTACAGACAGCTGCGGAATTGCTAGAGAAAAGGAAAGACCTGCAACAGATTTTTGACGAGCGGTCGCGGAGGTTCCTTTTTTTTTTTAGACGACGGATCTATTATGAGTCTGGCAATAAGGCTGGGAAGTTCCTGGCCCGGGCTCTGAAAGAGCAAACAAACAAAAATTTCATTCACGAAATTCGTCGGGCCGATGGCACGCTTGGTGTCACTACGGATGCGATTGTGGGACACTTCCACGAATTTTACACGAAGCTATATAACCTACCGACTGGACATAGACCGGAGGGACGGGAGGGAGATAGGGCTCAGGTAATTAGGGACTACCTGTTAGACAGTGGCCTCCCCGCTATCTCAGAATCAGATATCGCTCTACTAGAAGGCCCGATTACACAAGATGAAATAGCCACCGCTATAGCGCAGCTTAAACCGGGGAAGAGCCCGGGCCCCGACGGCTTCACCTCCATATACTATAAAACCTTTCGCCCAGACCCTAGTGGGGCCCCTCAGAGCTGCTCTGGACTCTCTGTCCGAACCTAGAACGGTCACGCCAGACTTTCTCTCAGCCCACATCACGCTACTACACAAGGAGGGTAAGGACCCCACTGACTGTGCCAGCTACCGTCCCATATCGCTTTTAAATCTTGACGCCAAGATACACGCAAAGGTTTTGGCGTCCAGGCTGAGTCCCGTTCTCTCTGATTTGATCGGACCAGATCAGGTGGGCTTCATGCCGGGTTGTGAAGTGCGGGACAATGTAATTAAAACCTTACTGCTAACGCAGGCAGCTCGGGCCGGAAATATCGAGGGCCTTCTCCTGTCCACAGATGCGGAGAAGGCCTTCGATCGCGTCGCGTGGGACTACATGCTGGCCGTATGCACTAAGGTGGGTCTAGGTCCCCACATGATGGCCAGGATCTCGGCGTTGTACCAAAGCCCCTCGGCTAAATTGAAGAGAAATGGCTCCCTATCGGAGAAGGTCTCGATTGCGAACGGCACCAGGCAGGTGTGTCCGTTATCTCCCCTTCTGTTCATACCATCTCTGGAACCTTTCATTAGGATGGTCAGAAAAAATGCAGACATTCGGGGCTTCAAGATTTTGAACAAGGAATATAAGGTCGCCGCTTACGCGGATGACCTTCTCTTTTTTTCTCACCAACCCTGTGACGTCTCTGCCAGTTTTGCTGAAGGAGTTCGCTATATATGGTTATGTTTCTAACCTCAAAATCAACTATGCCAAGTCTGAAGCCCTGAATGTCTCGTTGCCGGATAATGTCGTGTCCCAAGTGAGGGCATCGTCCTCCTTCAGGTGGGAAACTAGATCTTTAAAGTACCTGGGAGTCTGGCTAACGCCCAACCTGGCAGACACATATAAACTAAACTTCCCCCAGTTCCTTAAAAATGCGGAGGTGGAGCTGGAGAAATGGAGATCCGGGCGTTTTTCCTGGTTCGGACGTGCAGCCATCATTAAGATGGTACTTCTTCCCCGTCTGCTCTATCTTTTCCATACTCTGCCCCTTAGAATTCCCCGGGGTCTTTTTCACTTCACTGAAATCTATACTACTGAGTCTCGCAAAGACCCAGAATCAAATACTCTTTGATGCTGAAACCTAAAGACCGAGGGGGGATGGGCTTACCTGACTTTATGTCATTATAGGGCTACTCATTTGACCAGGGTTATCGATTGGCACTGCCACGGCTCTCTGAAAGACAGGGTGTCACTGGAAGCGGAACTCTGCCCGCTTCCGCTCCAGTTCGCCCCATGGATTTCGTGGAATGATTGCCCACCAGAACTGAAATCCCACCCTGTTACGGGCGCCACCTTGGAAGTTATACACAAGCTTGCTAAGATCCCTGCAATTACTTCACAGCCAGGTCCACTAACTCCTCTAAGGAATAACCCAGGTTTCGCACCGGGCCTGAATAACCCACACTTCAGATCGTCTGTTGACTCACGGTCTCTTCTGGCGGGAGGTTGCTTCAAAGATGGGGTACTTAGGGACTGGACCACTCTTAAGAGGGATGCGAATGTCCCACAGCTGCCCCTTTGGGCATACTTTCAACTGCGTAGTTTTCTAGGCCGGGGGTCTAGGAGGGAGGCATGCAGTAGGCCCCTTACAGCCTTGGAGTCAATCTGTCTTGAGGGTTCACGCTGTGTAAAATCTACCTCTATGGCCTACTTATGGCTGCAGAACGAGGAGCATGGAGCCGCCGAGGCACTCAGAGCGAGATCGTCAAAGGAGCTGCGTATTGAGATCACCCCTAAGCAATGGAGGTACGCTTGTATTATGATTCATAAATGTTCAATAAGTACTGCAATGCAAGAAACAGCTTACAAAATCATGACCCACTGGTACAATACCCCGACTAAAATGCATGGATGGAACCCTCAAATCCCAGACGAATGTTGGAGGTGTGGAACCGGAAAGGGATCCCTAGTTCACATTTGGTGGCAGTGCCCATCCATTGTACCGTTTTGGGACAAGGTCATTCGGTTGACCAAACAAATTACTGATACGAGTATTGACCTGAATGCGGCTTCTTGCTTACTTCATGTCACAAACACCTCATTGAAGAGGTATAAAAGCTCCCTGACGAGACATTTACTGAACGCAGCTAAATCCCTAGTCCCTCTGTATTGGAAATCTCTGAGGGTTCCATCCATTGCTGAGTGGCTCAGGAAAATTTCGACGTATATGCCATGGAAGAAACCCTGGCCCAGTCGACCGATCAGGTGGACAAACTCCAGGAGATGTGGCGACCATGGGTGGAGTTTAGATATTCTTCTGCATACTCAGAGAGTCTGACACAGGCGCCTACTTAGGACTCTTGTGAGAGGTGTTTTGGGCGTAGGCCCATGCATACTACATTGACTGTTACCATGTCTTTCTACTCTAGATACTTTCTATGTCTTTCTCTTTTCTGTTTCTGGTTTAAATCCTGATACTTAATGAAAGCTGCTTGGAGAATTAGCCTATATTGGCCATTTAGTGATTATGCATTACTGCGCTATTGATGAACGGTATGGTCTGCAGATGGCCTGCTCAGACCGGCCAATAGAAGGCTGTTGTAGATATAAGGCGGGCCTCTATGCTTAGTACGCCGTTTGTACCTGGCTTGATGTCAATTAACATGGGGCGTTTTCTCTTTCCCCCCCGTTAATGTATTTTCAGGTATATTGTACTGCTTGCCTTGTTATGTTCCTACTAATACTATTGCTCTGCGAGCAGCTGTAAATTTCTGACATTTGTGATTTACATTGTTCTATTTTGTGTGACACAATAAACTTTGAATGTTTAAAAAAAAGAAATCCCAGACGACCCCTGGGGATGTCTACATCAGAGGATCAGATTATCATCTAAACTATATCAGAAAAGTCTAGTACCCCATATGTTAACTGTAGCCAAAAGCCTGATAGCCAGTCACTGGCAAGATACGGAAAGTCACTCTATTAGAGAGTGGTGCAACATAATAAACTATACTCAAAACTTAGAATTTTTAAGGTTAAGTGATGTAGATAATCTGGTTTAGAGCATAGGTGATCAACGTGTGGCCCTCCAGCTGTTGTGGAACTACAAGTCCCATGAAGCATTGCGAGGCTAACAGTTACAAGCATGACACTCCCAAAGGCAGAGGCATGATGGGACTCAGTTTTACAACAGCTGGAGGGCCACAGGTTGAGCACCCACATGGTTTAGAGGAATATGAGGAGATCTGGTCTAAGTGGACAGAATTTAAACAATCAATGAATTTTGCGGAGCTGATGGGTGCATAGGACCTCAATATACACAATATAATAAAGTAAATAGAGAGATAATAAGAAGACATAGAATAGGTAACTGGAGGTTCATGGGGAGAGGAGGGGAGGAGGGGGGAGGGAAGAGAAATAGGGCATAAGGGATATAATAATTAAAGGAATATATGGGAGATCAAAATTAGTGAAAGCAAATAAAATACACATTTGTTTTCTCCTTTTCGTGAATGGAAAAAAAAATAAATAATGCGAAACCTAAACATAAACGTCATAAGCAGTCTTATCTGTTAAGCGCTGATAACTAATTTTGTGAGTATAACCATTGTTTTAATATATTCAATAAAATCCTTTTTAAACGGTATTGCACACCCCTGGAACGCAGACCGACCCACAGGACCGTTCTGGGAATGACAGCAGCCTAAATTTGACAAATTGTGAATGGGAGCCACGTAACTCTCCCATTCCCCACAAACTTTAGCGCAACGCCCCTAAGGGCTATATATATAGCTCCAAATTTGTGCTCGCCTCCTCGCCAATGGCGAGGAGATCTATGTCCTGTGCGAGTGCCGCTCAGACACACACATTGCGGCCAGTAACTCAACTAAGCTGCCGTGCCGTCCCTTCACAGGCTAGCAGCAGATTAGACACGAGCGCGCCGACCGGGACGGCCCCTATCCACCTCCCATAGTAGGGTGACCAGACTGTCCCCGGACCAAAATTGTCCTCGGTTTTGTCCCCGGATTCAGCAGCGGCGCCAGTCTACACTTGCAGAGATAACTGCTAAAAAGAAAGACCAAGGAGTCTGGCTGCCCACTCGTTCCAGCCCCTCCCCCCTTCAGAGGGGTCGGCACTGTGTCACATCACTCTGCATTGTGTTGGCGCGTAACTGCTGAATTGCGGGACATCAGTGCTGGATCGGGATGGGAGCTACATGATTGGCTAAGCAGCATGTCGTTTATCCACAGCCGACCGGGAACAGATGCTGCAGGACGCCAGCCACAGTATAAGAAACGCCAACCTGAGGAGGAGAAAGGGGGGGGGGGAGTTCTGAAGATTTTCTGATTGCTCTGTGTTGTGTGAGATCAGGGCTGGTGCCAGCATAAGTCATAGTGCCCTGCACATGAGGAAGAATAGTGTCCACTCCACGTGTCCTCCTCCTGTCACACTGTGTCCCCCCATGCAAGTCTGACGCCCTCCTGTCACACTGTGTCCCCCCATGCAAGTCTGACGCCCTCCTGTCACACTGTGTCCCCCCATGCAAGTCTGACGCCCTCCTGTCACACTGTGTCCCCCCCATGCAAGTCTGACGCCCTCCTGTCACACTGTGTCCCCCCATGCAAGTCTGACGCAACGTGGGGACGTTTGGCTGCAACGTGGGGACGTTTGGCTGCAACGTGGGGACGTTTGGCTGCAACGTGGGGACGTTTGGCTGCAACGTGGGGACGTTTGGCTGCAACGTGGGGACGTTTGGCTGCAACGTGGGGACGTTTGGCTGCAACGTGGGGACGTTTGGCTGCAACGTGGGGACGTTTGGCTGCAACGTGGGGACGTTTGGCTGCAACGTGGGGACGTTTGGCTGCAACGTGGGGACGTTTGGCTGCATTGGTAGACATGGGCAGGCTGCATTTTTGGGCACGAATAAAGTTGTTGTTAATATTTATTTTTATAACTTAATTCTGCATAAGACATTTAAGTGTAATTTTATGAGATAATTTGAGGGCGTGTCTAGGGGCGGGGGAACTGGTGGCGAGTACGCCTTGAGGCCTGGCTAGTAGCTCAGGACTTGAAATTTTGAGCCCTGCATATATATATATATACACATACACACACACACACACACACACCCACACCAACAATAGGGGAGGGACCTATGTGTCCTGTGATGTACTCCAACAAAAGGATTTTACAGGTAAGCCGTTATAAAAATCCTATTTTCTCTATCTTACATCATGGGACACAGAGCAGCCATAGTAATTACTATGTGGGATGTCCCAAAGAAAAGCCACTGAGGGGAGGGGGACACAAATAAAAGCAGGCCGCCATCAGACATGAGGACCTATACTGCTGCTTGCAGTACACTGCACCCAAAAGCGGCATCCTCCTGCCGTCTTACATCCAAATTATAAAATTTAGTAAATGGACTGACAAACAAGTTGCGGCCTTGCAAATCTGAGTCATAGAGGCTTGGTGATACACCACCCATGAAGCACTCACTGCTCTAGTAGAGTGTGCTTTAACTTGAAAAGGTGGAACCTTTTTCAAACCATAAGCCTGGATTATAACTTGCCGAATCCACTTTGGGATGAGCTGATAGGGCTGTCTTTGTAATGCAGATAAAACTAGATTAAAATCCCATGGGCACAAGGGTGACCTAACTGGTGGCATTATACAAGTTACCCCTTGTATAAAGGCCCGGGTCAAAGAATGCGAGGCAAGCGGCCTTTAAAAGTATACCAACAAGGCAGAGAGCTGACCCTTGATTGTACTCAAGGCTAGCTTCAATTCTACCCCCAACTGTAGGAAGGCAAGGATTCTTCCTATGACATACTTACGAGAATGCCATCCTTTGGTTTCACACCAGGAAACATAGGCCCTCCAGACCCTATAATAAAACAATGTCCCGGAATTGCCCCCTTGGCCGATCTGATGCCCCTGAATTGCCGCTGTGCTAGTTCTGTCCGAGACCACTTCATTTCACCCCCAGACGCTGCCTGGCTCACTGCCAAAACAACTGGTTGCTAGGCATGGCCCGCCTGGCGTCTAACAACCAGTGACGTCACGACGAGTGGAGCCCCAGCATTCAGAGCAAGCCGAAGGAGGATTCCTCCTTGTGCCTAAGCTCCGCCCGACCCCCCCTCCCTGAAGGCTGTTCCTGCACTGGAAGGTAGGCAGGCGAAATGCTCCCTGCACTGCCCTGACTGAGTAGCTCATGACCACTCTGCTCCTTCCTATACACTGCCCCCTCCAGTCATGCTGTACATTATACTGCCCTCCACGACCACCCGCTCCCATCATACTGCCTTCCACTGCAACCCCTCCCATTATACTGCCCTCCACTGCCCTCTCCCACTATACCGCCCTTCACTGCCCCCTCCCACTATACCGCCCTTCACTGCCCCCTCCCACTATACCGCCCTTCACTGCCCCCTCCCACTATACCGCCCCCCCACTGCCCCCTCCCACTATACCGCCCCCCCACTATACCGCCCCCCCACTGCCCCCTCCCACTATACCGCCCCCCACTGCCCCCTCCCACTATACCGCCCTCCACTGCCCCCTCCCATTATACCGCCCTCCACTGCCCCCTCCCATTATACCGCCCTCCACTGCCCCCTCCCATTATACCGCCCTCCACTGCCCCCTCCCATTATACCGCCCTCCACTGCCCCCTCCCATTATACCGCCCTCCACTGCCCCCTCCCATTATACCGCCCTCCACTGCCCCCTCCCATTATACCGCCCTCCACTGCCCCCTCCCATTATACCGCCCTCCACTGCCCCCTCCCATTATACCGCCCTCCACTGCCCCCTCCCATTATACCGCCCTCCACTGCCACCGTTCCAATTTTACATTATACTGCCCCCTCCCATTATGCTATTCTCCACTGCCAGCCCTCCCATTTACATTATACTGCCCTCCACTGCCCCCTCCCATTATACTGCCCTCCACTACCACCCCCTCCCATCATATTTCCCCCTCCCATTTTACTGCCCTTCACTTACCCCTCCCATTTTACTGTCCTCCACTGCCACCCCTCCTGTTTTACTGCACTTTACTGCCACCCCTCCTATTATACTGCCCTCCACTGCCACCCCTCCTATTATACTGCCCTTCACTAACCCCCCCATTATATACTGCCCGCCACTACCACCCCCTACTATCATACTGCCCCCCTCCCATTATACTGCCATCCACTACCACCTCCTCCCGTCATACTGTCCTCCACTACCTCCCCTCCCATCATACTGCCCTCCACTGCATTCCCTCCAATCATACTGTCTTCCACTGTCACCCTCCCATCATACTGCCCTCCACTGACACCCCCTCCCATCATACTGCCCTCCACTGACACCCCCTCCCATCATACTGTCCTCCACCCCATCATACCGCCCTCCACTGCCACCAACTCCCATCAAAAACTAAAAAAAAACTCAAACAAAATTTAATTGTAAAATATAATGGTAAAAAAAAAAGAAGAAAAAAAAAAAGAAGAAAAAAAAAATACTGATCCTGTCCACTACCCTACTGATTATGTCCACATCTCTACTGCCCTACTGAACACGTCCACTGCTCTGAATGACACCGTTCACAGTCCACACTGACACCACTGGCAGAACTACCAGCAAAGGTTGCACTTGCGACTGGGCCCTGGCCTTCTACCACAATGGCGGGCCGCGAGACTGCAGGACTGCACAACATGTGAAATGGATCCGCTGTGGGACCAAGAAGGGTGGTGGGACCAGAGTAATGGCCCAGGCCGGAGCCGGGGCCCTAAATGGTTTCTTGCACCAGGGTCCTGAAGGTTCTAATTACGCCTCTGCTGGTACACGGCTCATGCCAAAACCCTGCACCCGGCACACGGCTCATGCCAAAACCCGGCACCCGGCTCATGCCAAAACCCTGCACCCGGCTCATGCCAAAACCCTGCACCCGGCTCATGCCAAAACCCGGCACCCGGCTCATGCCAAAACCCGGCACCCGGCTCATGCCAAAACCCGGCACCCGGCTCATGCCAAAACCCGGCACCCGGCTCATGCCAAAACCCGGCACCCGGCACACGGCTCATGCCAAAACCCTGCACCCGGCACACGGCTCATGCCAAAACCCTGCACCCGGCTCATGCCAAAACCCTGCACCCGGCTCATGCCAAAACCCTGCACCCGGCTCATGCCAAAACCCTGCACCCGGCTCATGCCAAAACCCTGCACCCGGCTCATGCCAAAACCCTGCACCCGGCTCATGCCAAAACCCTGCACCCGGCTCATGCCAAAACCCTGCACCCGGCTCATGCCAAAACCCGGCACCCGGCTCATGCCAAAACCCGGCACCCGGCTCATGCCAAAACCCTGCACACGGCACACGGCTCATGCCAAAACCCTGCACACGGCTCATGCCAAAACCCTGCACCCTGCACCCGGCTCATGCCAAAACCCTGCACCCGGCTCATGCCAAAACCCTGCACCCCGGCTCATGCCAAAACCCTGCACCCGGCACACGGCTCATGCCAAAACCCTGCACCCTGCACACGGCTCATGCCAAAACCCTGCACCCGGCTCATGCCAAAACCCTGCACCCTGCACACGGCTCATGCCAAAACCCTGCACCCTGCACACGGCTCATGCCAAAACCCTGCACCCTGCACACGGCTCATGCCAAAACCCTGCACCCTGCACACGGCTCATGCCAAAACCCTGCACCCTGCACACGGCTCATGCCAAAACCCTGCACCCTGCACACGGCTCATGCCAAAACCCTGCACCCTGCACACGGCTCATGCCAAAACCCTGCACCCTGCACCCGGCTCATGCCAAAACCCTGCACCCGGCTCATGCCAAAACCCTGCACCCGGCTCATGCCAAAACCCTGCACCCTGCACCCTGCACACGGCTCATGCCAAAACCCTGCACACGGCTCATGCCAAAACCCTGCACCCTGCACACGGCTCATGCCAAAACCCTGCACCCTGCACACGGCTCATGCCAAAACCCTGCACCCTGCACCCGGCTCATGCCAAAACCCTGCACCCGGCTCATGCCAAAACCCTGCACCCGGCTCATGCCAAAACCCTGCACCCGGCTCATGCCAGAACCCTGCACACGGCTCATCCCAGAACCCTGCACACGGCTCATCCCAGAACCCTGCACACGGCTCATCCCAGAACCCTGCACACGGCTCATCCCAGAACCCTGCACACGGCTCATCCCAGAACCCTGCACACGGCTCATCCCAGAACCCTGCACATCCCAGAACCCTGCACCCTGTACACGGCTCATCCCAGAACCCTGCACACGGCTCATCCCAGAACCCTGCACCCCGTACACGGCTCATCCCAGAACCCTGCACCCCGTACACGGCTCATCCCAGAACCCTGCACCCCGTACACGGCTCATCCCAGAACCCTGCACCCCGTACACGGCTCATCCCAGAACCCTGCACCCCGTACACGGCTCATCCCAGAACCCTGCACCCCGTACACGGCTCATCCCAGAACCCTGCACCCCGTACACGGCTCATCCCAGAACCCTGCACCCCGTACACGGCTCATCCCAGAACCCTGCACCCCGTACACGGCTCATCCCAGAACCCTGCACCCCGTACACGGCTCATCCCAGAACCCTGCACCCCGTACACGGCTCATCCCAGAACCCTGCACCCCGTACACAGCTCATCCCAGAACCCTGCACCCTGTACACAGCTCATCCCAGAACCCTGCACTCTGTACACAGCTCATCCCAGAACCCTGCACTCTGTACACAGCTCATCCCAGAACCCTGCACTCTGTACACAGCTCATCCCAGAACCCTGCACTCTGTACACAGCTCATCCCAGAACCCTGCACTCTGTACACAGCTCATCCCAGAACCCTGCACTCTGTACACAGCTCATCCCAGAACCCTGCACTCTGTACACAGCTCATCCCAGAACCCTGCACTCTGTACACAGCTCATCCCAGAACCCTGCACTCTGTACACAGCTCATCCCAGAACCCTGCACTCTGTACGTAATGCACTCCAAACACTGCATGTGGTTATCCTTTTTTTAAATGAATGTGCTGGGGTTTGTATGTCCTATATAAATCCTTGCTTGTGGAACAATAATAAAAGCATATTTTCTAGGTACAAGGAAGCCCAAGTTTTGTTTAATGATGCCAAATAAGCTCCTCCCACTGTCAGAAATTTGACCATGCCCACATTTGCCACAGCGCACTATGCAAGGTTACTTCCTTCCTCAAGTGTCCCTCGTTATAAAGTTCAAAAGTTGGGAGGTATGCAAGTCTGGACGGGACGGAGGAGTCCATGGTTTTCCTACTGCCAACCTTACCATCTCTGCATACCAAGATCTTCTGGGCCATGCCACTACTAGTATTATCGGCTTCCGTTGCTCCTTGATCCTGCGGAGAAGCCACGTTCGCAGCTTAACTGGGGGGAAACGCATAAATCAGTGAGAAATGATCTCAAGGGGTTACCAACGCATCTGTCCCGCATGCGAGGGGATCCCTTGTCCTTGACACAAAGTTGTCGAACCTTTTGTTGAACCTGGATGTCAAAAGATTTACTTCCGGGTTCCCCATTTTTGGCAGATGACTGAAAAAAATGTCGGGATGGAGAGACCATTCGCCCGGGAACAATTGTTGGCGGCTCAAGAAGTCGGCCTGCCAATTCTACACTCCTGGAATGAAGACTGCCAACCGGCAAGGTACATGCTTCTCTACTCAGGCCAGAACATGGTTCACTTCCCTCTGGGCTGCATGACTTCTGGTACCCCCTTGGTGGTTGATGTAAGCCACTGCTGTGGCACTGTCGGATTGTATCCTGACGGGACAACCTTGTACAGTGGTCTCTTCCAGAACCGCTCCTCAGTCCAAGAGGCTGGCATCCGTTGTTGCAACCTTACAGGTTATTGGTTTGAAGGATATCCCCTTCTGCAAATTTCTGGTTATCAGCCACCAACAGACTCTGGCAAACCCTTTGGGGCCAGATTCATTGGGTAATCCAAGGCTTGGGTTTTCTTGTTCCAAGCAGACAGAATACGGTTTTGCAAAAGTTTGGAATGGAACTGGGCATAGGGAACTGCTTTGAATAAAGCCACCATTTTTCCTAGCAACCTCATGCAAAGGCGAATGGAAGGATCTCTTACAGTCCTGACTTTTGTCTGAGGCAAAAATGCTTTGAGCTACATCTATAACCAGACCCAAGTACTCCAGCCTTCTTACTGGCCGTAAGGCTGACTTCTCTAGGTTGAAAATCCAACCCAGGAGATCCAAGTACTTGACCATGTTGGACACACTCTGGTCTAGCCATGCAACCGACTGATCTATCAGCAGCAGGTTGTCTAGGTAAGCCATTGCTGCTATTCCCTGGCCCCTTAGTCTTGCAAGTACTGAAGCCAGCACTTTTGTAAACACCCGGGGCATTGTTCTACCGCAAAACGAAGAAACTTCTGGTGAAAAATTGGTACATGCATCTTTGATGTCTATTGATGCCAGAAATTCTCCTCTTTGCCTTGAGCTAGGATACTCTTAATAACCTGTTTGAGCTGGTCTTTTAGGGATTGACAAACACCTATCGCTGCAACTGCAGGCTGTGCTGCTGCACTTGCTACTGCAAACGAGGCTTTGAGCAAGGATTCCAGCTTCTTATTGGCTCTATCCTTAAAAACCTGGACATTGTCTCCTGGAAAAGTTAGACTCTTAGTCACAGAAGAAATATCAGGTGTCTACTGCTGGCAAACTCCACTTAGTGAACTTTTCCTCCATAGGCTAGAGAAGAGAAAATCTTTTAGGAGGATGAAAATATTTATCTGGGTGATCCCAGTCAGCATATATCACCTGCTCCAGCAATGGGTGTACAGGAAATGCATGTGGACCCAGCAGGGCCTTAAGGAACCCAAAGGGGAAAAGGGGGCCTCCGCTACTTGTGCTGGGGGCAACTTGTATCCAGAATGGAACAATTCTGTAAGGGATTGCACTAGCAATTTCTGGGATTGCGAAGCTGAGAAAGGCTCGTCAGACTGAATCCTCCGAAGGGGAATCATCCAATGGTATCTCAACATCGCCCCATTTCTGTTCCAACACTGGAAGGTCAGGCTAAGGAGAAGGGGAACTATCGCTTATTTTCCCAGACTGGGAGGAAGACGCGAACATCAGCTATTGTTCCTTCAAAACCAGCTAACGCTGAAGCCAAATCCTTGGTAATGTATGCAGAGGCTGAAGTATTGGAAATGGCTACTATGCCCGAGAGCCTGAATGACTCAGACTGGCCAGATACGTCTGGTCCTTCAGAGGAGAATAAAACTGTGGAAGCAGAACTAGGATCCTCAGACCCTGACCACGGCGCCTTTGCTCTCCTCCCCCTCGTATGCTTCTCCCCTCTTTCGGGGAGACATAGTCCTAAGCACAAAAGGCAGAGGTATTTACAATGTGCATCTACTGCCGAGCTTTAGAAAAGCAAATATGCTGCAATCACTTGCTCAGCCTGATGCCGAGTAGACGTGCCCTTACAGCGCTTACATGCCCTTGTATGCTCTGTGTCCTATTGTCAGCCACCAGACTCTTTCCAGAGTAAAAAGCTTTATAGGCAGCGAGCCTTACACCTGCACTGTGTATTAAGTGAACGTTTGTTTCCACATGCACGCTGGCCACGCCAAGTCACGCCCCCGTGTCCTAGGATAGCTCATTTAAACAGAGATATTCCCAGGCACGAACGAATGCAAACGGAACGTATAGCCCCTTGATCCTGCTTAAGGATTTCCGAATAGGGCTTCTTTAGCATAACACTTCATCAACCATGACCAACACCTTCAGACACTGGCAAAAAAACTGAGGTACTACCTGTGTGGGAGGGGTTGTGTGAATGTGATGAAACCGGTCTCTGAGGAGAATAAAAAAATTGATAATGTCGAGATCTGCCCTTTGATTATACCTAATGCTAGTTTTAATTCCACCCCCAACTGTAGAAAGGCAAGAATACCCCCAATCGCATATCTGCGAGGGTGTCCTCTTTTGGTCTCGCACCAAGAAATGTACGATCTCCAGACTCTATAGTACACGCCCCTAAAAACAGCATTTCTAGCATTTATCAGGGTTGATAAACCGAACCCGAAATACCTTGATTTTTCAATATTCTGACTGGCTTCAATAGCCAGGCCGTCAAATTTAGTGACCGTAAAGCAGGATGGAATATGGGTGCTTTGGACAACAGGTCCGCACGGCATGGAAGAGACCATGGATCCCCCACTGCTAGTCTTACAATTTCTGTGTACCATGCCCTCCTGGGCCAGGCCAGGCTCACTGGCTTCCGTTCCTCCTGTATCCTGCGCAGCAGCAGAAGTAGAAGCTGAACTGGAGGAAACGCATACATCAGGGAATACTGATCCCAAGGGACTACTAACGTATATGTTTTGACAGCAGACAGATCCCTGGTTCTGCATACAAACTTGTCCTGTTTGGTGTTGAACCTGGACGCCAACAGATCTATATCTGGGGTACCCCATTGTTGGCAGATCCAATGAAAAAAAAACTTAAGGGTGAAGGGACCATTCCCCTGGAAACAACTGTTGGCGACTCAAAGTCTGCCTGCCAATTGTCCACTCCTGGGATAAACACTGCTAATAGAAACGGCACATGTTTATCTGCCCTAGCTAGAATATGATTTATTTCTGCCTTGGCTGCCTGGCTCCTAGTACCTCCCAGTTGGTCGATATATGCCACCACCGTGAAGTTGTTGGACTGAATCCTGAGAGGGGATCCCTGTAACCTGGTCGTCCAAAAAGCTAGAGCCAATCGGGCTTCCCTAATCTCTAAGATATTGATGGGCAAGCTTTTTTCTGATCGGACCATTTCCCCTGGACTGAAAAAAAGACTGGTGGTCACCACCCTCCAGGTTATGGGCAGAAATGATTTCCCCCTTTTCAAGCTTTTGGGCCTCAACCACCATGAGAGATTCTGTCTCACCCTCAGAGACCTAAGACAATACAAAGCTTGAGTGTCTTTGTTCCAAGCCCCCAGAATGTTCTGGAATGGCCTGGAATGGAACTGTGCATAAGGGACTGCGTCGAATGACGACACCATCTTGCCCAGTAACCTCTTGCATAGCCGAATAGAAGGCTCCTTCTTTCTTTTTATGATCCGGACAAGCTCCACTATGGCCCTGGCCTTTGTGGAAGGCAAAATAACTTGCCTGGTCTGTGTCCAGAATTAGGCCCAGGTATTCCAAAACCTGAACCGGCAAAGGGCTGATATTTCCACATTTAGAACCAAGAATTCCAAGAACTGGACCGTCCTGACTACATTTCACGCTAGGTCTGGGTGCGATCGATCTTTAAGTAAAAGATCATCTAAATACCCCACAACTGAGATTCCTTGAGATCTTAGGGATGCCAACACGGGGGTAAGAAATTTTGTGAACACCCAGAGGGCTGTAGCTTGACCGAATGGTAAAGCCACAAATTAAAAGTAACGCTCCTCTACTGCAAAGTACAGACACTTTTGATTAAGTTTGAAAATCGGTCCATGCCGGTATGCATTCTTGATATCTATGGATGCCAAATATTACCCTCTTAGGAAATCTACCACCAATCGAATTGAATCGATAAGGAAGAATTGAATGTTCAGGAATTAATTGAGAGCTTTGAGGTCCAAAATGGGCCTTACCTCTCTATTTGGTTTTGGCACCGTGAAGAGATTTGAGTAAAATCCCTGGAATCTTTCATTGTGCGGAACCCTGATAATCACGCCTCTCCAGGCGTTCCAAGGCCTGGAATAGACACTTTATTTTTACCTGATTTGTGGGAACAGTAGAACTCAGATATTGAAAAGGAGGAAACTCTCAGAACTCTATTTTGTAGCCTTGCACCACAGTGGAAATTATCCACCTATCCTGCACTAGATTTCCCCCCCCACCCATATGAGTGGGGGCGCCCCTTCATAAAGTAGACTTGGAGATTGGCTTGGCTGACTTTTGAGCCCAGGGTTTTTTCTGACCCCGACGCCTCCTAAACCCAGAAGGCTAAGGCCGTCTAAACTGCTTGGGAGTCTAAACACTCGGCACTGGAGCACTAGGAATCTTAAAAGGAAGAATGCTTACTCCTCCTTTTGACAGGAAGCAGCCCACTCTTACCACCTGACATTTTTGGGAGATATTTATCCAAATCTTACCCAAATAGGCGTTCTCCATGAAACGGAAATGCTGACAGTAACTTTTTGCACGGCAATTCAGCTGACCAGTTCTTTAGCCACAAAACCCTGTGCAAATGTACCAACAGTAACGCAAAACGAGACATCTGCTGAATGGAATCCTTCAGTGTGTCTACTGCAAAGCATAAAGTGCGAGGAAGCTCTGATAAGTCCTCGGCAGTCTCCTCCTGACAAAGTAGGTTCCTTGCTAACCTCTTGAAACGGTCTTTCAAAAAACTGGCAAATACCGATAGCTGAAACTACCAGCTGTACTGCTGAACCAGCAACTGCGAAGGAAGCAAGACTCCAGCTTTTTTTCTTCTAGATCCTTAAATACCTGAGCATTGTCAAGGGAACAGGTTTATTTTTTATTCACTGAAGACATAGCAGCGTCAACCAGAGGCATGCGCCATTTCTTCCTGAATTTTTTCTCCATAGGATACAATGAAGAAAAACCTCTTTGGAGGCATAAATGCGCTATAAGGGTAATCCCTGTCTGCCTAAATGACCTGCTTCAACAAAGGGATGCAAGGGGAAAGCCTGGAAATTTTGCTAAGGATGCAAAGACCCCAATGGGTAATTTAAACCCAGACCTTACCATATTAGTAAGAATTGAGAATGAGAAGCTGAAAAAGGCTCCTCCGAACCAGACTCCTCTGAAGAGAAATCCTCAGCCTCCCCTCCTCCAGGTCCTTCATAGCCATTTTCTCTACATCCCACCCCCCACCGTCAGGTCCCAACTCAGGGGCACCTCCCCAGCTGAGAGTCTTGGTGCTCTGGTGGATTCCCACTGGGCCGGACTCAGGAGAGGGAGATCTATTAAACTTCTTCCCTCCCTGCGATACTAAGGCAATCATACCAGCTATTTTGCCCTCAAGGCCAGCTAAGGCTGATGCCAAATCATCTTTAGTGACGCAAGCCACTGTGGTAGTGGCCACAATGTCTGGCAGGCATAATGGCTCAGATTGGCCAAATGCCACAGGTCTTTCAGGGGAGGCTAGTGCAGCAGTAATATGAGCCAGGTCCTCTGATCCCGCTTGCTCCCTTTCCTGCTGCACCCCCCACACACTTTGTTTTCTGGAAGACATTGCTTACTAGTGAGACCCAGAAACGAAGAAAGAAAAACTCCCTTAGATTAACCACTTCCTGACGGCCGTACGACTTTGTACGGCCGCAGTGTGGATCTAAATCTCTGGTAGGCCATCTTTATACGGCCTCCACTCCTCCGGCCACTGAGGGGCGCGCGTGCCCGCCGCATCACTAAGATGCCGATGCGTGTGCCTGGCAGCCGCGATGTCGGCCAGGCACCCGGGATCGGCGGTTACAGAGACATGAACGTGGATCTGTGTGTACATAGGACACAGATCGGTCACCTCCCCCAGTCAGCCCACCTCCACACACAGAACACTATGCAGGGCACACATTTAACCCCTTCCTCACCCCCTAGTGTTAACCCCTTTAATGCCAGTCACATTTATAAAGCACTGATCGCAGTATAAATGTGAATGGTGCCAAAAATGTGTCAAAAAAGTTTCCGATGTGTCTGCCATAATGTCGCAGTCCAATAAAAATCGCATATCGCCGCCATTACTAGTAAAAAAATAATTCTGTCCCCTATTTTGTAGGCACTATAAC